>RDPX01000109.1:64001-109432 GCA_003991215.1 Morbakka virulenta | reverse complement strand
ACCCAGGTATCTGAAGAACTTAAGTCCGACATTGCTTTGAAAATGGATGAAAATGGAGTGTGGAGATGCAGTGGACGAATCCCAGGATACAATCCGATATTCTTGCCCAAAAATAGCAGATTGGTAGCCTCACTCATACAGCAAAGCCATGAAAAGACGCTTCATGGGGGAGTTTCAATGACGTTGAGTGACATGAGGAAAAGGTACTGGGTTCTTAAACTCAGATCACAAGTGAAGAAGATTGTACACGAATGCGACAGCTGTAAAAGACACAGGGTGAAGCCCCTGCCATGTCCAGGAAAATCCATGCTCCCAGAGTTCAGAGCCCAACTGAGTGAGCCTTTTGCCTTCACGGAGTGGACTTCGCTGGACCGATTATATACAAGATCAAGAAATCAACCTTTGGGAAGTCGTATGTAGCCTTGTTCACGTGTGCAGGTACAAGAGCTGTGCATTTGAAGCTTTGTAAAGATCTGTCAGCACTGGAATTCAAAAGGACGATGAAAGAGTTTGTTGCTAGAAGAGGAACTCCACAAGTAACGGTGAGTGACAATGGCAGAACATTCGTCGCGACAAAGGAGTAGTTGAAGACATTGGTGAAAAATGAAGATCTGATGAATTTCTTGACAATCCGAAGGATCAAATGGAAGTTCAATCTCTCTCTCGTGCAGCCTGGTGGGGAGGATTTTTCGAACGACTGGTGGGAATTATGAAAAGAAGCCTGTCAAAAACAATTGGCAAGAGACTCCTTTCCTATTTACATATTTTTAAAAAAATATGTCTATGTTCCTTTTACATTCTACTTAATAGTTTATGCTTACATGTATTAATTCACTTGTTTATCCGTCTGTGTATCTATCTAACTAGAGAGAGATGTATAGATTACTAGTAGGTAGAAATAAAAAAAGACAGGATTATATTTGTGCTTGTACTTTGCACATTAACTGTGTTTAGACTCTACTTCATTTCAGAGTTTTGGTGGAAAATTTCACGATAAATTTCTCTTTAGAGGCCGAGAAGTGGTATAAATTTAGTAACAATACGACTGTGATTCTGGTAATTTGTTTTTCCACCACTGGTTTACGTTTTGTGCATGTTTCAAACGGTATTTTTGCTTTAGGCGGTTCACCCAAGAAAAGAGATTGCGATGCCATTAAGATCGGTAAGTAGAAAATATTGTTTTTGTCATGCATTCCAAGCACTGCAATGAATTCATTACTCAAAACTCTTAATTTTCTTGCAGATTTGAAAAAATTCCCCATCTTTGTTACTGTACTTTAATTTTTATGTACGATATTGCACCCCCAGTTAGATTAGATTTTTATTAAATTTCTTTAGGTCCTTCATTTTTCAGCTACAAATGTACAATTTCACCATTTACTGACGTTAAACAATGTATTCGGTTGATTGCATGCTAAGTTTGCCAATTTTTTTCTTCTGCGTGTCTGACAAACGAAGAGAACTTGGTTTAAAACAGAACCCTATTTTCCCTAATTTTTCCTACCGTTTTACTTACCGATATCATGTTCCGAGATTTTTGACACGTACCAACATTTACGCATCGTGGAAAGACAACTAAAGACTAAGATACTTAATGAAAACAGAATTTATTTGCCTGTCTGCAGTAACATAGACGCAAATGTCCGTATTCCTGGTAATACTAACAGATTTCGAAGTCTGGAATATTTCCCACAAATCAGTTGATGCTGTAAGTGTTTTTACGACGCATGGCACGTGGCTCGTGTAAGAAGCATCAATTTTATGTCATCATGGGCGCTTGGAAATTCCATTTGATTCACTATTACGAAAGGAAGAATAACGAGAGCGGTATTTTAGAAAGCGGAAAGTTCGAGGGAAAGATTGTGTCCAACAAAAATAAAATGGTTTTTCAAAAGATGTATAGTTCAGATATTCATAGTGATAACTGGAGATACAAACTCTCTGGGAAGAAAAGGGGAATGCAAGGTAATTGAGAGAAAACTGTACCTGAGGTAAAAAAATGCTACGTGAGACAATTCTTATTTATTAACAAAATGGACGTGGATGTAGATGTAACCCAGTATTGGGATGATGGCACATTAAGCAAATGAAATTCAAATGATTTATGGTTGGTTTAATGGGTTTTGCTGAGCTTTTTGTGTTGTAGCAAATGGATTTCAGGAAAGGTTGTTGATACTGTCAGATAGATATTTTCTTGTTGAGGCTTAGGATTTGGGTTCGAAATTTTCTTTGAATGAATTGAATATGCACTTAAATATAGATTGCCGATGTTTGATCATGCCTTCTGTACTTTACTTCATTTCAAACATCAATTTTGAATTCTGATTTATGATGAACTCCCAGAGTACAATACAATAACACTCTCTTTAAAATTTTATTTATAAAATTTTGAACCAAAACGGTATATCACTTAAATAAACACGTACTACTTGTGCTACAAATAATGATTCTATCTTTAATAAACTTGTCTGGCAGACGAAGTGTATAAACCCAGAGCTGCGATTGATTAATTGGAAAATATAGATATACAGGTAACAGTGTATTTAAACTCACTTGAATGCAATGACAGTGACAAGATTGTCTTTAAATTATTATTGCTGCTTTTTTAAAGACCATTTATTGTTATTTCATCAGAATTCCGCCACAGACAAGGGGAGTAAGAAGCCACGGCCACCAAGCAGGACTTCCACTGTCACTGTTCTCATGCAAGATGAAGAAGTATCGTCGCCAAGGTCAAAAGAGTTTCCCAAACTAGAGGAAGAGACGGATATTGGGTAAGACTGACTGACCTTCGCAAAACCACTGAATTTTAGTTTCTCGACGATAACTTGAAATGCCAAGTTGGCGTCAGGCGGGTGAAGGCTATCTCATGGAGAGGAAGGCCTCTTTTGCCTAGGTTGGCAATTTTTCTAGAGATAGTGTCACCTTACTACCACTCTTATGAGGCCAATGTATGGTAGACATGTTGGTATTGTATAATTTAAACGTAATCTTAGCTACAAAGTCCAACCTCGTTCTCCTCCGTGGTTTGATCCTTACTATTCTTCTGCCATTGCTAATCGCAAGCGGTTTTTTTTGATAAGGTTCAATGTCATTGTGCTGTTGAATCTTCTATTTCTTTCAGACGGGCTAGCAGCGGTTGCAAGAGGGTGATTTCTGATCTTCAATTTCGCGTCGCTGAGCGAGTGAAGAATCTATTTCTGCTCAAAGACATGGAAGATGAAGCTTCCAGAAGATGTAGAATTTTGTTTTTAATTCTAGCAAGTCAGTTATTCCCCCTCTCTTTGGTGCTGTTCGATTTTCTCTGCCCTCTACAGAAAAGGCTGATCTTTTTGCTAGATTGCTTTCCACCAGTTACTCCTTGAATGAAACTGTTGTTTCTTTACCAGAGTTCCCTCTGGAAGCTGATTAGATTTTAGACTGTCATCAGCTGGCGTTCCTTAATGTTCTATTCTGGTTTCATTTTCTTCTTTCTTTACATCAATGATCTTTCTGGAAATTTGCTTCAGTTAATCAACATGTATGCTGATGGGACTACCCCATACTCTGGCATTGACCATAACGCAACTCAGCGAGAACACGTCAAACATGGGGAAGGTTCAACTATGACCTTACGGTGTCAGAAAATCAGGAAGGAAATAACAGCTAAAACACCAAAGGTTGCCTATCCTCTTGAAGAATGTTGATCAATAAGGATGCTTGGTTTGTCATTTTTTCCTGATCTTTATTGGGGTTGCTATATTCAATCTATTGTCACATCTGCGTCTAGAAAAGCTGGTTATTTGTATCGTGCTAGAAATTGCCTTACACCTAAGGGCATCTTGTATCACTACAGATCTACCATCAGCCTTGCATGGAGTACTGTTGTCATATCTTGCCAGGTGCTTCTTTATCATCCTATCTCGATGTTTTTGATCGTGTCCAGAGACGTGTTCGTAACTTGATGGGTCGAAATCTTGCTACTGCTTTTTAATTTTGCTTCATCGAGAGAATGTAACTCGCCCTAGTCTTTTCTATAGGTATTATCATGGGAATTGTTCTGATTAGCTTCTTTCGTTGGTACCAGCTCATTTTGTTGCATCGCGTATGACTCGTTTCCTTTATTCCATTATCCTCATACAGTTGCCCCTCCACGTTGTAGTTTATCTTTTTATGATTCTAGCTTTTTCCCTCGGACTCCAAGATCTTGGAACTGTTTGGGATCTAAGTGCCTTAATACATCATATGATTTGAATGTTTTCAAGTCTAAGGTTAATTCCTATCTCTTGGCTTAACTTTGTTCCTTTTTTTGTTTCATTTTTCTTTCTTTTTTCTTCCTTTTTTCTTTTTTTTTTGTTTCATTTTTATTTTTATTTTTGCTGTCATACCTTCACATTTCCTTACGCCTACGTAAGGAAAAATAAAATCCCGTCCTTAACCATTAAAATAATAAAATTCTGTCTGTCTTACTCTTGTATGTTCAGTATTGAAAAAGGATACAATACCTACTGAATACCCGCTTCTTGCCATATATGATTTTTTTATTTCGTTTTGCACACACACACACACACACACACACACACACATATATATATATATAAATGACTTGATAAATGTTAACTCCCATCAATGGCGGATTTTTTGGCATAATGTGATATTTAATGCCCAAAACTGCTGAATTATATTGCGTTGTTGGTCTTCATTTTGTCTTCTATTATTATGATGATACTAGCGATGCTATCTTTATATATATATATATATATATAATTTCTAGTAGATTTTTGTGAATTAGCCCATCTTACCTTTAAAGTTGAATTTGGAGGATACATTTCATGCAACTCTTTTTTTCCCCTTTTAATCATTTACCTGTAGCGTCAAGACGACTTTTGGAAGACAAGGTACCTTACCTGCTGAGTCCTTATCAGAGATGACCTATGATCACCATGACATAGTTCGCTGAATGAATAATAAATGGACAAGGTTTTTAGATCTACTGACTGGTGTCCTCCTACCACAAGCAAGTTTCGGTATTTCCATACCGATACAATGTTCTTATGTCCATAAAATTCCACATGATAATTTGGACAGTGGTAACATGGACGATACTCCACATTTGCACTTGAAATTGGTTGTGTTTTTTATGACTTTTATGTCAAACAATACCTCCTGGATTTATAAAGTGGAAGGGAATTGTTGTTATTGTTAATTGTGAGCACTTTAGTACGAAATATCTTGCCATTTTTCGTGTTGGTGGAGAGAAAGCTTAAATGTTAATACATTAATTTAGCTTGGCTATTACAAACATGATGTAGGTTTTTTGCGGGAAAATTTTAATTGGGATATGAGCCGCTGATTTTTGTTGAAAATAGCACAATTTTTATATTGATTAAGAATACTTGAAAACATTTGCGTTCCCTGAAGACTACCTGGCTTGAATATTTCGTACTTAACGATAGCTCTGTCGCATAGATGGTCTTGAACATTTGGATGAGATTAAAAAGCAATATCCTTTCATATTTATGCCGATTATAAAGGACGTTTAAACAATGTATCCAATATACATCCAATTAGATTTTATTTTTCTGAACGTATATTAGTCTAATCAAATTAACTACAGTGACGGCTGGTGCTAACATACAGTGGGTAAACAAAGGCTACCCCATATGGGTAATGCATATTTTAAGTTTTAAGAAAAGTATTCAGGAAAAGCCATAAGTATCCTGAAATATTTTAACTAGCCCTGTATAAAAGAGTGCTCAGTCTTTTTAAACAGATGTTTTATGGAAAGGAAAATGGAAAATAGTTTGTTCTGAGGCTACTTACTCTGAACCATAAACAAAATTGATACAAACAAGAGTGTAACAACTTTAAGGACATCTTGGATGTAAGCTTTTAAGAATTATGAAATAACTTTTGCATCAGTTAAAAGTATTTTGCATTTATGTTTTTGAATATTTTATTTAATAAAGAACCAATTTTTAGAACAGATAAATAAATGAATAAATAAATAAATGGTATTTTTATGAAAAAATAGAAAAGGGATAAAATTATTGGAATTTGGAATTGGAAAAATTACCAGCTGACAAAGTAATCAAATTTTTTTCTTTGCACAAAAATGTACAATAAGCTTTTCCAAACCGTTTGGTACTTCATAAGGCTGAAGTTATGGACCTTATTCAATTTACCTAGGTCAAGAACGGTTCCAAAGATATCTGGTGCTTAATTGATTAGTTGCATGAAAGAAGCAGTTGCCATCTCCAGGTGTGCCTTCTAAATATTCGTAAGGTAGGCATAGCTGTTTAACAGCTCGCATCGGCAACTGTGGACAATATCGTGTCAAGGTTCATTTTTATTCAAGTTACTTTTCGTAAAAATGTAATTATATTGAAAGATTGGTGGAGTACTGAATGTACTGCTCTTGACGTTAAAAAAACAGCACAAATTCCCAAATGAAAATTGAATAACAAGTCTTTTTATGTACCTATTGATAAAAAGGACTTGTTATAACACTCCAACCCAAACTGTGCTTCGATAAAGGTACATCCACATCTGCAGTTTGACATGTTAATTTGGAGCTATTAATTTTTTTGTTTTTCTAGAAACTGTTTTGCATTGGTCTTTAAGATAGTGGCAAAAGTCAAATGGTTTGACATACAATCCAACTCAAAACGGTAGAAAGTTATCCAAGTAAAAAAAATACTCTCTTCAGAATTGCTACTTTGATCGTGGCCTTTCAATGCTAAATTCTACCCGGGACCTTAAATATGAAGTTGCCGTGTGGCCGGCTTCATTCTGTCACTTGGGGAGAATTGCCTCTTTACTTTAGTTGACAACCCCCTAAAGATGGTGTCTCGACAAAAACATCAATTGCAGTGTCAACTTCCCCCCCCCCTTCTCTTTTTTGAGGGCAAAATGTGATAGACAGTGTTTGCTGCCCCTCCTTTTATTACCACTGCTTCTTCACCAGGGTGATGCTTAAGGATTTTTTTTATGTTCAATTTTTAATGGCAATTTCGATCAAATGAAAGGGGTACCCGGCAGCCTTTCAAGGGTCAAGTGGTGCTAAGAATCTCCGAGCAAGACTATCTTCGAGAGTAGACCTGAGATTTAGAAGCACTGGCCTCTCAAAGCCAAAAAGAATGTTAGCTTTAAAAAGTACTTTCTCCTTGCCGCTGCTTGTTAACCTTTATCTCAATGGGCAAGTGCGACTTCTCTTTTTTATGTAATGTCATAAAGCATTGCATTAGAACCTTGCCCTCTGCTGAAGTACTAAAACACAATTGTGCTCCTATTGTACTCCTTGTTCCTTGTTTTTATCTATTCCTTGTGGAAACTACAGACGCTTAGGAGGATTGACAGGAAAGGGAATAATTGTTCGTCTTTCAACAGCCGAAAATGTTGGCGAGCATCTTTACGTGTAATATTTATGCGAGGGAGGGTAATAATTTACAAGTTGCATAATATCAAGGCCTTACCAAGTAAATGCTGTTAAATTATTTGAATAACTCCAAACTTAGGTATTGCGCATTGACGATGGGATAGAAATAAATAGAATTCTGCCAAGTGATACACAGGCGTAAAGACAAATTTCTTGAAAGGTTCGGTGGGGCATTGACCTTGTGGCCCGCATGCACCAGCCGGTACTGCTAAGGGGTAATATAATCTTTGGGAGAATAACGCTTTAGTTCGTTTATTGCCGGAAACAGGCAGGGTTTATGTATATTATGCTTTTCAAGTTATTGATTGACTTGTTTCACGTTTTTGCTAATATTCAAACAATGTTAAAAGAAGTCAACGTTAGTTTCGTTGTACAGTTGATAGTCAGACGCACATGCCAGACATACCGTGGTACATGAAAAGTACGTCCTGAGCATGTGGTTGCTTGTCGGGGACAAATTCAATTTTTTACTTTGTGTTATTTTTTGAATACGATTTTTTTTTCTCTCTCGATAGTGTGGCAATTTTTTATCTGCTCACCAGTGCTTTTGGTAAAATACCAAAGTTGAAGGTGATTAAAATATATGAAACTTTTATTGAAATACAATTGAACCTCGATTATTCGAACAAGAGGGGCGGGAATCAATTTGTACGGATAACTGATTGTTCGGATAACTCATTATCTGTAAACAAACGACAGCACACACGATATACATGCACATGTATTTACGTTAGAACACACGTTTACAAATGTATTTACATGTATTTCGCTTGACGTAACCTAAGACGTACTGTAGCACAAGCTTTGTACTCGAGTGTGGTGCTACGCAAAGTATGTCTTCGTAAATATTTACCCGGACCGGAAGGTCTTGTTCGGATGATCGAGGTTCAACTGTAGATAGGTCAAAGTGTGTGATGCTTCTGAATAACAAATTATAAGAATTAGGATGGACGTAAGTATGTTGCGAAGTGTATAATCAGCGTCATTAAATTTGCCCATCTTCCCCTTAAAAGCACGCTTTGACTTTTCTTTGCTGGGAGTTCATTGTAAAAGACATTTCTGTAACTCCGTTAGAGGATTTCGGTGAGCAGTTTATTACCAATTAACTTTGTAGGCCCCAGTTTGAGCAGTTATTGAATTATCCGTTACACTGACAACAGAAAGAAGATGACATATTAGATTTTTACTTCAAAGCCAGTGGTGACTGGAGAATGGGCAGTATAAGCGACATTAGTTTTAAATTCTGAACGATGTTTAATCCATAAATCAGCTTGTTCTCTGAAATGGAGTGAAGAAAATGTGAAATAGTGTTTTTGTCACAATGTATGTTGTTTCCTGTGATAAAGCATAAGATTTGGGAGGAGGGGTCACTTCATCAAAGGAAGTAGTAGGCAATATCAGAAACAGTCATTATAATGTTGTGTATAATGTCAGTTGTGCCACTTGGAATCTTAGAATATATATTATACGATTAGGGGGGTTCAGATCTAATACCACAATAATATTCTGGTAGTTATGAAAATATGAAATTGCTTTTTTTTGTTACCAATCTTTTTCAATAGCTGATGAAGCCTTACTGTGAGAATGGTTGGTACAAAAAAAATTTTCATTAATGAATTACTCGCAGTATAGCACATTGGCAAATATTGCCACTTTATAGAGTGCACATACTTCTGGTGTGATACTGTATACTATTACGTAAACAATAGAATACCCAATGAAGCCGATATTTGTTGATTATATTCACGTTTCCTGTTAAGACTGCATACCAAAGCAATGTGCTGGTAGTCGTAGATCTTCAAGGTTTTGCCTCTTTGGTGAGAACTATCCCTTGCATGAGTTTACACAACTGTCATGCAAACCAGATTAATTTGAACATTGAATGCCTTGACAAATGTATGCAAAAAGGAAGACCCCAGTTGGACATACCCAGATCGACAAGAATGTTGTGGATAGCTTTCAAGTCTACGCCCAGCAGCAGGAAAGACAGGTATATTGAAACACGCGATACAATGAGACATGCTGATTAATATGAAAACAAGGTGTTGTATGGTTCTTGGTATTATGAAATAAGCAATAAAATCTTACTTTCGGTATTGTATGTGCACTGGCGTAAATTAAGGTAAAAGAAACAAATTTTCCGTTTTGTGGTACCAAAAGTGAAATTTCATTACATTTTTTATAGCCCAGCACTTCACTAAAGACATTGGTAAAAAATATCCTTGTTAGATATTTTTGTCCAGCAGCTGAGACTTAAGAGCACAGAGCATTTTCGCCCAACTACCTTATTGTCGTAATTTCTGGATTGCTGAGAGAACACTGAGACACCACTTAAAGGCACATTTAAGCAAAGTGTCTCGTGTTGCCCAAGTAATCATTTTATGACTGGTGCTGAAAAAAGTGGTTTGTAAGCTCAGAATGGATTTCACGAAGAAGCAGAGGAAGGGTACTATGCGCTCTTTGAATTAAGCAATTAAAAGAGCAACAAGAAAACCCACTTGCTTACCTTTTAAAAGAGATAATGATTTGGACAGGAATAATGAAGTACATTTTCTAAATCCAAGTTAAAAATTTTGGTAGGCATAATTTTTTTACTCGAAACTGGAAAACATATTTTCATTTTACACATTTTAATTGGATGTTTTTTTGCACTGATTACAAAGTAACAACAAGGAATAATATTTTTACGTTTTTAATGATTATAAGCTTGTGACAAAAGTTGTCAATCTTTCTTGTTAATTATAAGGTTCTTATGCTAATTGACGTACCGTAATCGTTTGAATAAGCGCCCCTTTCAAATAAGCGGCCTCCTTTTCAGAAAATAATTTGTTAAGCGCCCCTCTCGAATAAGCGCCCCTCTTTGTTCTAGGGGGAGGGCGCTTATTCCAATTTTCTGAATTCACGGAGAAAATCGATTAAAAAATTCAATACCTTGNAAAACATATTTTCATTTTACACATTTTAATTGGATGTTTTTTTGCACTGATTACAAAGTAACAACAAGGAATAATATTTTTACGTTTTTAATGATTATAAGCCTGTGACAAAAGTTGTCAATCTTTCTTGTTAATTATAAGGTTCTTATGCTAATTGACGTACCGTAATCGTTTGAATACGCGCCCCTTTCAAATAAGCGGCCTCCTTTTCAGAAAATAATTTGTTAAGCGCCCCTCTCGAATAAGCGCCCCTCTTTGTTCTAGGGGGAGGGCGCTTATTCCAATTTTCTGAATTCACGGAGAAAATCGATTAAAAAATTCAATACCTTGTATGGAGGGAAGGGAACACTTGGAAAAGAAAGAATAACACTTTTTCTTTAACAACTTTTATTCTTTTTTTGTTTTTCTTATCAGGAAACTTCTTCAATTCACCGTCCACTACCGTAATCGTTTGAATAAGCACCCCCCCTGAAAAGCATAAAAATTAGATAAGCCCCCGGGCGTTTATTTAATTTTTACTTATTGGAACGCTTATTTGAACGATTACGGTACACTTATATGGGCAGAGAATTTAAATGAATTTGGCACTTCTCTAATTATGCAGTATCTGTTGTGTGATTGTGCCGTATCTATCTCAAGATACCCTTGTCACTGGGCACAATAAGACGATGAAACGCCAGGCTAAAGAAACATTGTGGCACCTTTTAGTCTCTAGGATTTTTTTAATGTCATGTATGCAAAAGATGGTGACGGATACGAACACAATCCAATTGAAACTGGTGAGACTACCCTCTGATGAAAAAGAAATTATGGCAAGATCATTTTTGTCTAATTGTACCCCAGCTCCATGTAAATTAAATAAATTCGGAATATTTCAACAGGCCTTTATTAACAGTGAAATATACTCGAACGAAGGGAAATACATTTGTTGAGAAAAGGCTGTCAGGAACACCGTGCTTTGCAAAAAGGCCTCTTTGCTTAGTCAGTTGTCCAGTCGTGCAACGGTGACAATATTTTGCTTATGTTTCTCAGCAAGATCCGTATCATAACAATTATAACGAAAAGGTCGAAAAGGAGATTTCTTTGAATATTTTATGATTCAGTTGTTATGACATTTTCGATTCCTACTTTGCCCTGAAAACCCCAATATGTACTCCAGTTTAATGAACACTCATACAGAGGATATTCTAATCCATTACCAGAGACAAAGTGAAGTAATTAGCTTCAATGTTTCTGGACATCTTCAGTTAAATATAAATTATTTAAATCAGTATGAACCCACTTTTTCAACCAGATAGGGCAGAAATGTTTCTTGAAGCTACCCACCTGACAACATGCATACTGGCCTTTGTACATTGACTACCAAAAGCACCCATCGGTGCCTCGTGCCTTTTGTTGAGTGGTAAAAGTGACACTGAATCATTGCATAAAATCAAAATTTTAGTCGGACTTCTTCCCATACTTGAGAGATTGCTAAGAGAATTTTTATAGTTTATTTGAGAATTTTGGTTTTCTTTCTTGTGAACGGACCAACGTGAACCATTTTCTGATACTGGTGACCGTCCCAGTAGTCGAGGCAAAAAAGCACTAAACATAGCGCAGGGTTGCAAAGTAACCTGAATTGCCCACCTTGCCAGTTTAATTTCATTTTTCGATTGTACACCTTGCTTTTTAACAATGGGCCTCACGATCCCTTTGTTCGGACCATATGTGGACCCCGAAGATATGTCGAAGTAGCCTATACTCGCATGCGATGGGTACATTTATCTTCCAATTGTAGCGCCTTATCTTTGATAACAGGCCCATAAGACCCCCTTTTCGGTAACATCAAATTAACATGCGATGTGTTTAACGCAGAACTTCAAAATACTAAGGCACCAAATTCAGTCTTACCACTTGAATTAGTCTGAATTTATTTTTAGATTGTATGCCTTTGCCTCTGGTAGCGGACTCCACCACCCACTTTTCGGCCCTGATTTTGCATCCCAGTGGTTATGTCGAAAAATAATTTAACCTTTGTTCAGCACACGACTGCAAAGAACATTCATACCAAATGTGAACTTTCTACGTTGTCTTGCCTGGGATTACGTTCGCGCACGCACACATACACACAGGCACACACAGACTTAGAATGCTATACATATAATTTTGGGGGTCATTTTATACATAGATTTTATTAAGTTGCTGGCTCAGTGGGAGACTGTCATTCATTAACACCCAAGGCTGGTGCCCCGTTGCATTTGAGCCATATAACTCCCTGATTTTGGTGATTCCATTGTTATGTGAAAATATTTGGGTTTTTTTTTTACTTATTAAACTGATTACACTTGTTAACTATTTAACGGTCGTTTGGTTACCTTTGAGGAAGGCCCTTTTAATTAGTAACAATTGTTTGTTCCTCGGTTTTGAATAGCATGAGTTGTCGTCGCATGAAGAAAATTCAGGTTATGTCTTCACCAAATGTATTGTATTCAAGAAATCCTTGCTGGTCAATTCGTTGATTATGGCGAATAATTTATACTATGTCCTCCCAAACATAGCGCATCTCATATTTTAGTGTACTCCCGGTTTGGTGGGCCATTGCTCATAAATTGGATTTCGACAGTGAGACAAGTGATCCGAGATTGTAGCTAGTATATAGTCTATATAGTGAGCAAGTCAACAATTTTTTGGAAGTTAATAAATGTACCTTTTTCAAGTAAATAGATGGAAGCGGTAATCGACTCCCATTTACATGATGTAAGAAGAAATTGACGTAAAAGTTGGATATTTAAGAAATAATGGTATTTCGCATTTTAACTGAAAAGCTGTGTAACTTCGACCAGACGTTGTGTTGTTTTCTGGTACAGATATTTTATCTCCTTATAACAAATGCCGTAAATAGATATAAACTGATGCCATTGCTGTTGGTATTGCAGATAACACAATTTTTTTATGGAAACTTTTAATTTCTGTACTCGCTTTATGCTTCATGTGTCATTCCAAAACTCCAATGAGAAACTCTGTTCGATATGGATAGTACTGTCTTCTCTTCATGACATACCTTGAGAAGAATCCAGATTTGAGATACAGAGTTCTCAGACAGAACGTACAGAAATTTGATCTCGAAACTGAAAGCCTGATGTTTGAAATAACTACCATCGTTTTGGTGTCAAAGAGGAATAACAGAAACTGCTTCTTTTTCTTCTTCTCCGTCGAGTCTCGCGGCTATCATCATCTCAGATCTTTTTACTCCAGGAAGTGGCACAGGCCACTGCTACGTCGCTTGGATTGAGAAGGTCGTCGGCGGTGCACTTTGGAGCGACGCTACAGGACATGAGGTGTGCCATGGTTTGCTCACTGCCGCAGTCACAGGTACTGGTGGGGCTCATGTTCCACACTTTTAGAGAGGCCTTGCATTGGCCTTGCTCGACTCGAAGTCTGTTGAGGGTCTTCCATATTGGCCACGGTAGCTCATTTCTGCTGGCGAGTTGTTGAGTTGGCATTATGCCTCAGCTTGTCTACGAGTCTGCCATGCTGTGTCCCTTCCAGCTGGTCAACCATTTCTCCTCAATGGCTTGATCGGTGGAGGTGGTGAGGGGCTGGGTGGAGACCATGAAACTGCTCCGGGAGGACAGTCTCTTCCGGGTGGTGGAATCCTGATGAAGTGGATGTCTATTGTCATCTTCCTGTTTCCGGCGCTGATCGAGACTGTGAAACTCTCTTTGGATTCTGGGAGGAGCAAGATCAGCTAGGGCATAGACACAGGCTACAGGTGTTGGCTTTAGACACCCCGTTACAATACGGCAGGTGTCATTTAGAATCGGGTCGATTTTGCGGGCGTGGCTAGATCTGCACCACACTGAGCTGTCATATTCAGCGGCTGAGAAGCATAGACCAAGGGCAGTCGTGCTCAGTGTTGCGGGAGCTGCGCCCCACTTGCTGTTTACAAGTTTACGAAGGATGTTATTCCTTGTTGACACTTTGCTTCGGAGCTTAGTGATGTGCTCCTTGTATGATAGGGTGCGGTCAAGAGTAACCCCCAGATACACTGGGTTGGGATCATTTTAGACTCGTTGGCCTTCCCATGTCACATCTAGTTGTCGACGTGCTTCTCTTTTTTTTTTAGGTGGAAACTACAGTTGGGTTTTGGTGGGGTTGGCTTTTAGGTGATTTACATTGTAGTATATGGACATCCCTGCCAGTGCATCTTCTATGGTTTGCTCCACATCGGAGAAGTTACTTTTCTGTGTGGTAATGCACAGATCATCTGCGCAGATGAACCTGTTGGAGGCCTCAAAGATTGGTTGGTCATTTGTGTATATATTGAACAGTATTGGTGCTAGCACACTTCCCTGAAGGAGTCCGTTTCTCTGATTAAGCCATCGGCTGCGCTTGTCATTCAGTACGACATAGAACCTACGGTTAGATAGCAAAGAGCGGATCGTATTGCAGAATTTTGTGTCGTGAGTGAAATGGTACAGCTTGTTAATCATAAGCCGGTGTTGGACAGTGTCGTAGGCTGCACTCAGATCGACAAAAGCTGCTCCAGTTATGAGCTTCTTTTGGAAGCCGTCTTTGATTTGTTGGGTGAGCTTCAACAACTGACTTTCGCAGGACTTCTCTGGCCTGAAGGCAGCTTGGTCGGGGGTTAGTTGGAGCTCTACTATTGGGCAGACTCGGGTGATTAATAGTCTCTCAAAGAGCTTGTAGCTGATGCATAGCAGTGATATGGGTCGGTAGGTCTTCGGCTCATCAGGGTTTTTGCCAGGTTTCAGTATGGCAACTACTTTTGCCTTTCTCCATATGGCTAGAATTTGCTGTGTGGTGAGGCATGCATTGAACATCTCTAGGATCCAGGTGGTTGCTTTAGGTCCCATGTTCTTGAGAAATTCAGTCAGGATGTCATCAGGGCCGGCTGCTTTTCCTGGTTGGAGTTGTTTGGTGCCTTGGTAGAGTTCTTCAGCAGAGAAAGGGCGAGTTAGTTAAGACATGTTCTGGTCTTGGGATGGCAGTCTGGTGGAGGAGAGAACTCCAGTGTGTCTTCTCCTTTCTTTGCTCCGTCCATTTGCCACCAGTTGACTTGCCACCTGATTGGGTGTGACATTTCATTGTTTGGGAGGATCGGTCTTGTTTTCTGCTAGCCTTTTGATCGTGCTCCAGGCCTTTTTACTGTTTATTTTTATGTCTGTTTCCTCAATCATGTTTTGCCAGGCCGTCCTGCGCTCCATTCCAACCATATCAAGAAGTTGCTCCCCAATCTGAGGAGTTTGGTCATTGAACGGGTCAGAACTAAACATTGCCTCATAGTCTCGGAGCAGACGTTTTGAGTCGCTGGTAAGACCAGGAAGGTACTTTGTGCGGCACCCGAGGGGCATGTGGAGGCATGCGGCTTTGTGCATTTGTTGTTTTAAAGCTCAGTAGTTCTGTGGAATTGGACGCAGGTCGGTTAGCATGAAGTCAAGTGTTTGTCGAAAGCCTTCCCAGTCAGCTTTGCGTAGATTAAAACTACCTTTGAACGGGATGTCTAATATACTTAGGGTTGCGCATAACCTGATGGAGATTGGTCGGTGTTGGGATTTGGGAATAGGGGATAAGATTCCCTTCTGAGCGGTATGGGATAGTTGGTTGGTCACAAAGCAGAGATCGGGATTGTAGCCCCGCTTCCACCTGGCACTGAGGAAGGACGTTGGGATCTTTGAGTCATGAATTAGTGTCAGGTCAAGTGATTGTCCCCAAGATTCAACGAGGTCCCCGTCTCTGTCATTTTCGGCATAGTCCCATCTTGTGCTATGGGCGTTGAAATCACCATAGATGGTTCCGTGTTTTCTCAGAGTGCTTGACGGTGGTTCAGTCCAGACAAATCTACACCCAGGAGGTTTGTAGATAGAAGTAATCTGTATGTTGGGAAGGCACACCGTGATCAGTTCGATGTTGTGTTGGTTTGTGGTGTGGACTGCATCAACACCGAGGTTGTCTCTAGTGAAAACGGCAGATCCATACTTTTCATGTCGTATCTCAGCAATCAGCTTCATTCTGGGTAGGTCCGGCCTTCTTCTGGGGGTCTTCAGGTGTGTCTCCTGAGGCACACAATGTCGTAATCTTGTGTTGTCTGGGATAGTAGTTTTCACATCTGTGTATCCTTCAATGTTGAAGGAGGCAACAGCCAGAGCCGGTTCTGACAAGAACCCGTGTTGATGACTTTGGTGTGGAGGCATTTGGAGATTGGAAGGTAGTATCACAGAGGGATAAGATCTGTAAATGATGATAAGTCGCGAGTGTTGCAGAAATTGGCCTACTGAGGTTGGTGACCTCAGCGTTTCCCAAGATGCGTCACGAGGAGACTTTCTGCATGCATCCTACAAAAACTGCTAGCATTTTTATTAATTTATCGAAGGATAGTAATTTAGACAGTCAAGTCAACAAAAGTTTTCACACAATATTAGAGAATACCAATTTGAGGAGAAACAGAAAATATATAATAGCATATTTCTTGCGCAATCTATGTTAATATGAATATTTACGATATGTGTAATCTCACTGAAATTCTGCACTTGTTAGTATGTAGATGTACTTTTGAATGATTACACCAATAAGTACCTTTCGATTTTTCATGTAACTTTAGATTTTTTCAAACTTAAAACCCAGATGTTTTGTTGTATTTTACAAATTTGGGCCCTTCTTTATTGCAGTGCTTATAGTGGGTTTTCGATGTGAGGGAAGTTACACTAGTTAAACTACAAAATTATTAGCGTCTTACAACAGGGCTTTAAATTTTATCCAAATTACTTCTGTGGTATTCAAAATATAGGTATATTAATCCTGGCATGAAGATGCATCGTTTTTCATGACGAAACCGTCGTAGTTAATGAGAAATAAGTCTATTAATTCTCGCTTCTGAAACAAAAGTTTAGTATTTGTATCTGATAACAATAAAAATTGCTTTGTTACTTATCATCCCAGCCAGCAAAATCGGTAGATAGTGAGACTCAAAAATTCCATGTTTATTGGATCGACCCTTATCGTAGGCATTCTTTTTTTCCTTTGTGTTTTGTAAAGAAAAGTGCGATGTTTATTGGATCGACCCGCATGGTAGGTATTCTTTTTTTCCTTTATGTTTTGTAAAGAAAAATGCCATATTTATTGGATTAATCCCATTGTAGGTATTCTTGTTTTCCTTTATGTTTTGTAAAGAAAAATGCCATGTTTATTGGATTAATCTCATTGTAGGTATTCTTTTTTTCGTTTATGTTTTGTAAAGAAAAATGCCATATTTATTGGATTAATCCCATTGTAGGTATTCTTTTTTTCGTTTATGTTTTGTAAAGAAAAATGCCATATTTATTGGATTAATCCCATTNAAACAAAAGTTTAGTATTTGTATCTGATAACAATAAAAATTGCTTTGTTACTTATCATCCCAGCCAGCAAAATCGGTAGATAGTGAGACTCAAAAATTCCATGTTTATTGGATCGACCCTTATCGTAGGCATTCTTTTTTTCCTTTGTGTTTTGTAAAGAAAAGTGCGATGTTTATTGGATCGACCCGCATGGTAGGTATTCTTTTTTTCCTTTATGTTTTGTAAAGAAAAATGCCATATTTATTGGATTAATCCCATTGTAGGTATTCTTGTTTTCCTTTATGTTTTGTAAAGAAAAATGCCATGTTTATTGGATTGACCCAATGGTAGGTATTCTTTTTTTCGTTTATGTTTTGTAAAGAAAAATGCCATGCTTATTGGATTAATCCCATGATAGGTATTCTTTTTTTCCTTTATGTTTTGTAAAGGAAAATGGCATGTTTATTGGATCGATCCCCTGGTAGGTATTCTTTTTTTCGTTTATGTTTTGTAAAGAAAAGTGCCATATTTATTGGATCGATCCCATGGTAGGTATTCTTTTTTTCCTTTATGTTTTGTAAAGAAAAATGCCATGCTGATTGGATCATCCCCCATGGTAAGTATTCTGTTTTTCCTTTACGTTTTGTAAGGAACAGACCAGGATAGTCAGGGAGCTTTAAACCAGTCATACAAAACTGAAGGAGAAACACCAAACACAATTTTGTAATGTTCACGTTATACCCTTTGTCTAAAGCTAAGTTTATCAAAAACACCTAAACGTCAGAAAATAAAACAAAAATATTGAATAGGGCACTATTCTCTTTGACAAAATTCTTAAAAAATCAGATGTGGTTCAATTGTAACTTAATTAATGGGAAATACTTCTTTTGATAACTGACTGACGATTTGTTTTTACCGAGTTTGTATTTGAATTTGTCACTGTGGCTGGATCGGAAACGTACCATTCAGCAGTACTGAACTAAAATAGCGAGCGCTTCCGCTTCATTGTTTTAAGTAGCGTGTTTATGAACCGGGCTACTCAAGAAGATTTCACAGTTTGCTGTTACCGTGAATTGTTGGAGCACTGGATCTATTGTATCCGTTTTTAAGGTTTAAAGAGTTATTTTTACGGTCACCGTGAATTCTTTGAGCATTGGGAACTTAACACCTGTTTGCAATGCCCAAGAAAAATTGTGTGCTTTACACCAATCATCGGATTTGCGTCTATTAATAATAAACCACGACATTATTTTACTCTCACAAGAGGGTATATTTGTTCCTTTCCCTAACCATTCCAGTGTGACTTTCATACAGCGATCCAGTCTTTAATACTTACAACAAATAATTTGCATAAATCGAATCTTTTGTGTTGCATCAGGAAAGAATCTACAACGATGGCAACTAATGCCTATTTTGGCTTGACCATTAATAAACATTAACAGGGCCTTGTGTACCTCCAAGGATATACGTGATACAAAAGAACAGAAATGTAGACGGTGGTGTTTCAAAGATGGAATATTGTAGAGACTACATAACACTTGGATTTCACTTTTCTCCAAACTTGCTCACGCGACACAGGTAGCTATATTTTCGGAGAGACCTGGAAATTCATGGTCAATTTGCCTTGTAGACAGATGTTTCTTTCTGGATTGTTGTTGTTGCTTCAGGTCCCAGGCCTTTTAAAACTTAAGACAAAAGTATGATGGTATCCAGCATAATGAAATTTGAGGCATAAAAGGCAACTCTTTAAAGTAACTTATGCTAGTTTATTCAACTGACACGTTCTTTACCCTAGACATGTGGAAAGACAAGTAAAAATGTGTTACTTTGATGGTGCTTGCCTTTTTATGAGTAACGCCAGTGATACTGCCACATAATATGTTCGTCTTTTACAGCTGCGAGGTGGCAATGATACAAACCTGGTACTCAAGCATCCTACTTCAATGTACAAATCTCGGCTGCGTTTTTGTTCTTCAAACTCCAGACCTACCCTTGGCACACTAAGTATCGATAACTATGTTAGCTGAGACATACAAACCTCATTATCAAAGTAGTTTGCATTGGCTTGCTTTCTTCTTTTTCTTTCGGCTATAGGCCGTTAGGGGCTTGTCACAGTTGATCAGCTATCTTCAGCCTGTTCTGTTCGTCACATCAACATCCCTCGCACCAACAGCTTCCATATCTCTACCAACCACGTCCATCCACCTGTTCTTTGCCCTACCTCTTCGCCTCCCACCGAGGACTTCACAACTCACTATCCTTCTTCCTACATAATCTGTATTTAGCCTTGCTATGTGCCCATACCAGCGAAGTCTTGACTCCCTCTTGTTGTCTCTTGGTCTCCTGATATGGGATGTTTATCATATGTGGTCGTTAGGAATTCTGTCTTGTCGCGTCAAACCTAACAACCACCTCATCGTGCGTTTTCAGCCACTTCTAGCTTCACTTTTTGTCGCAGGGTGGTAGCAACAGTTGTCAGACCATGTAATAGAGCTGGGCGCACTGCCGTCTTGTAAACTTTTCCCTTTATCCGTGGTGATATTTTCATATAGCAAAGTACTCCTGTTACCTTCCTCCAACTTCCCAGCCGGCCTGCACTCTCCTCTTAACTTCTCTATTGTAGTTACCGTTTGCTTGTAGAGTTGAGCCCAGGTACTTAAATTGGCTCGCTTTAGGGATTTCCACCCCTCCCAGCTGTTTTCTCTTGTGGTGATCCTCCTTTCAAAGGTAGCTACTTTGTATTTGCCTGCCTTATTTTTATTCTGACCCTCTCCAAGGCATAACACCACCTCTCCAGTTGTAATTCAAGTTCTTCTCTTCTCTCCTTACACAGTACAATATCGAACATAACATTTTGAGGAGCATCTTTTCTTACATGGTCGGCTCCACCATCTCCAGCAAGCCGCCTCTTGATGCCGAACTCAACAAGCGGATTGGCAAAGCAGAGACGACCATCGCTCGCTTGACAAATAGGGTTTGGGACAATGCCATGCTGACCACCAGCACCAAGATGCAGGTCTAACGAGCCTGCATTCTCAGCACACTGCTTTATGGAAGTGAAACGTGGACCCTCTACTCCCGGAGCGCAAACTCAACACCTTCCACCTGCGCAACCTGAGAAGGATACTGAGGATCACCTGACAAGATCACATCAGCAACAAGACCGTCCTCGACCAGACAGGAATCCCCAGTATGTTTATGCTGCTGACTCAGCGGCGCCTGCGCTGGCTCGGCCACGTCAAACGAATGGATGACCGCCGGATACCCAATGACATACTGTACGGATAACTTGTCACTGGGTCAAGACCTGTAGGAAGACCTGTCGTACGCTACAAAGACGTTTGTAAGCGCAACTTGAAGCCAGACGACATCAGCTCAGCAGCATGAGAAGTAGTGGCAGCAGACCACACCAGCTGGAGATCAGTGGTAAAGACCAGCATCCAGAGGGGTCAGGAGAAAAGAGATATACAGTGGGAAGCAAGAAGGGAGCGCAGACGTAAAGGGAAGCATCAACACAAGCTGAGCCAAACGGGATTTTTACCTACAGCTACTGTAACAGGGCCTGCCGATCAAGAATTGGACTGTACAGCCACAGAAGGCGCTGCAACTCCACAACAGACTGAAACATGGCGCAAAACTCCATTGTCTTCCAAAACAGACGGATGCCAATGCAATAATAATAATAATAATAATAATAATGAATCGGTGAAAATTTTATGGAATATGACAGTACAATATGATCATTATATCGAAGCCAGGAGACCGGATACTTTAGTTGTGGAAAAGAATAGCAAAAAAGATTTGATTATTGATATTGCCTCATCTGGATATTGTAATGTGGGAGAAAAGGAAAGTAAAGAAGTAGAAAAGTATCAAGACGTCAAAAAGAAGATTATGAAACTGTGGAAGCTAAGAAGTGTTGAGGTGATACATGTGATTGTTGGAGCACTAGGATCAGTCAGTAAAAAGATTGGACAATACTTGGAGCAAATTGGAATCGATATTAGGATTGGATTATTACAGAAGACAGCTTTGTTGGGAACATCAAGAATTTTACGAAATGTGTTAGATACATGAGAACCGAATTATACAAAAGGCCTTTGGCCATAGTCGAAGGCCCGCTCTTTTGACTATATTCGGTAAAAGGTCTGCCTGAGCTGGAAGGCTAATACCGTAATAATAATGAAAAGAATAATGATAATAAGTACAAGAATGGGTATAATGGATATGACGACAGAAAGCGTCCTCTTGTGGAGCCTCGACGTGGGTGAATGAGGTTTCCCTTTGCCACAACTTCCTCCAGGTCACTCTTGAACAAGGCATAGCACCTGTTTGCCTTGAGTAGGTGGAGCCCATTAGCTCTTTTTAGTTGTCTACATAGGACAAGTAAAACTCTGATTTCAAACTACGAGTCTGACATTAGGCCTTTTAAGCCAAACTTATTAAGTAATGGTGTTATGAAAAAACAATGGTGGTTGTGGAACCTTAAATTCACTAACCCTTTGTATGAGTGAAAAATAGGTAATAATGAAAATCAATTAATGTTAATGGCACTGGAACTTTTTGTGAAAGTGTAAGGCCCAGCTAGTATCCTGTGAATGACAAGCGCAGACCCAGTCGCCATCCTATCATTGCCAGGTTAAATTGGACAAAATAAATAACTGAATTTGTGTTGGATCGCTAGTATCGTAATAGACCACTTATTGATTATTGCAAATCTGTTGAAGGTTGTAGACAGAAGATGTTGAAAATATGGAATATAAAATGACCATGTGAAATAACGGAACAGACGATGTAAAATTTAAGGCTGAAGTAATTGGTGGAAAGGGAACCAGTCTAATTACAAAAGTGCAGGGAAACTAAAATGTAAGGACTTGTTGAAAATCTGTCCACATATCAAATAGAAAGACCTGAACAGAACTGATCGTGTCTCCAAGGCCCAGGCAGGGATTGATACGAAGATATTATTTAGCTGAAAATCTTTTTCAATGATTGTGGATATAATTAAAATAAATAACGATAATTACAATTACTTACCGTTTGTGGATGACTTTACACTTTTTGAGGAGAAGGAAAAATAAGTGGCCAGTCTTGTATCTACTGTAAAAATGCCCAGTGAGGATATCGAAATGGGATTTGGGGTCAATATGTGTTTCATTGTAACGACAAAAGCGAAGAAAATTCCTTAAGAGCAACGCTATAAAACATGGGACTATTAAAAAGTGATCGATGATGGCTACAAGTTTCTTGGAAATTTAGAAATGGAGAAAGTAACAGAAAACAGAAACGCTACTTTCATAAATGTCATTACAATTGTCAGTGTTGGAGAACAAGAGTGTACTATTGCTCTAGCTGGATATACTGATTGGTAAGCTACTGGGAGGTTTATAAAGTTTTCATAAGTGAATGGTATAAGTGTTGAAGTTGCTCGAGTGAAGTTCAGAATGGCATAATGTATTACTTTCGAGATGCTTCTGACGTCAGGATGTCACCTCTCTGTCTTCAGTGTTCAGTACGTTTCCATGACATGCACTCGTACAGGCATTGAGTAACCATCTAACACATACTCTAGGATATCCCAATTCAGACATGTACATGCATAGACAAGTTTCACTAGCTTTCTAAATTTACTCAATTGATGGAGTATATGGAATGCCACGGTTCGCTTACTAACAACCAATTTGGGTACAAAGGTAAACGAATTGCTGAATTAGCTACCACCATTTTTCTTCGTAACATCAGACGTGACATTGACAAAGAAAACATTTCTTAGGCTCTCCATGTAAATTTATCCAATGTGTTTGACACGATAGGCCACTGTTCTTTGAACAAGCTACCCTCGTATGGAATCAATCACAAAGAATTTATGTGGTTCACAGAATATCTAGGCAAATTGTTCAATATGACAGTGAAACTTTACAACCTCAACCACTATACTATGGAGTTCCACAAGGGTTATTTTAGGGCTTTGACTTTCCTTTTATATATTGACGATATCGAGAAACCAGATTTAACAATTTAACGATATTAAGAATACAAATTGTCATTTGCTAATGGTCGCGCATAACACTAAATTATGCTGCAGGAAAAAATTATGCCAAAGCTGACCAGTGACATTCACCACCTTCATACATACTTGGTTAATAACGACCTGATCATGAACACCAAGAAAGAAAAGGCCGAGACAGCGTAGTTTGGTTCTGCCAAGACACTGTTGAGGTGAAAGGAGCTAGGCAACGGATAAAAAATCAATAACACAACGAATTACAAATATTTGGGAACAAAGCCAGACCTTAAATGACATTTAAAAGAAAATGTCTTACCTCTTCCATCAAAGCGACGAGTGCACTTAAAAACAAAAACAGATCGTTCCTTCTATAAAGCAGCCAAAGACAGACAAGTATTGAAACTAAAAGGTGCAAATAAAAGGGATATGGCAGAGGTTACAGGGACGGGGCATCAGAAAAATAACCAAATGGAATAGAAGAGAATGTGATAGGTGGTCGATTCGACACAGATATTGGATACTGCCAAAAGAATAAGGAAGAAAACACCATAGACTATTGTTTCATTCATTAACTTTATCTGATTGTCTTCTATAAGACTTCTGATCAGCACATTTGTGAGAGAAAGATAATTCAGTTAGTGCTGATTGACACATTTTCTGCCAAGAGAAAGAATGCCATTTGAACCTTTTTGAGGTTTTTAATATTCGCCAGGCTATAAAGTAAGATCTTTTTTGACATACCAAGATAATTCCATGTGAAACATCCACTGTTCTTACAATGCCTTGTTGTTGTTGTGGAAGCTGATAGAGGCAGAGTAGAAGACCACCCCGATGAGCTCCATCTGGCCCCATGAAACGAGAAACCAACCTTCCCTCACCGCCGAAAAAGTGAGCACCCAGAACCCATAGCAACGCCCCCCCCCCCATCAGTATCTATCTGTCACCAAGTACGTAGCCTGCACTGGAAAAATCTCTCCCGACTACAGGAGCGTCAAAGGCGCACATTTCCTGGTTAGTTTTTCATTGGTGACATAGAGCCGACGGTTGTTATCCTACCACACGAGGTTTCCTAGGATTATTCCTGGGTCCCATTTATACATACCGGCACTGAAGTGCACCAGCAACCCACAAGCAAGGCAGATTGGTTTGGAAAGAAACAATAAGCTTTCACTTACACACCGGGGGACACAACTTCCAAAAAGCTTATCCAAATCAACGAACCAGATTTGAGATCACATGAAGGACGAGGTCGATTTCTTCCATGGTACGGAAGAACTGGAAGTGAAGGCTATTTGTTACTGACCAGTCAGGAGAACCTGACTGATCAGCACCCAGGCGCCACCACTTCTAGGTTGGCCTTCTTTGACACCCTCTTACAGTGTGAACTATCAATCCACCTATTAGAACGATCTGATTATTCTCCACCCTTTCTTTGTTTTTGTCTTGATCAATCCCAGCAGACGTGTTTGTAGTGAATACTGAACACATAAATCAACACGAATTTACCACTGACTTACATGATGTTGTTACCAAGTTTTACTTTTATGCTTTGCAAGAAAAAAGAACAATAATGCAAAACTGAACGCTTTCCAAAATGCACTCAAGATGTAGAACCTCTTTAAATATATCATAAGTTGATTTATTACCAGATATGCAGAGCCACCTCATGAGGAGCAGTGGCTAAATGGTTAGTGCAGCTGCACAGTACCCCAGAGATTTCGGGTTCGATACCCAGAGCGGGCAAGAAGAATTTGGAACTTTACAAAATAAAAAGGCATTGGTTGGCGACAGGAAGGGCATCCAGGCAAGAAATTCCTCACTGCCAAAACAAATTTTCCTTGAGGGCACCGTCTAGGCCTCAATTGCTGAGGGAAAATGACGTTAAAATTAAAAATTTTAAAAAAATATGCAGAGACCCCTTATGAACCGTATCGACAAAAGTTTCTTATAGCTTTCCCAATGCTGTTTTAAAGTGCCATAAATAAACTAACCATGAAACATTTCAGTTGAAGAACTTGAAATTTATTTTAATTCTACTTGAGGATAAATACTAGGGTATGTAAATCAATGTCAACAGAAAAAATGTTTACTCAGATGATGCGCTTGCTCGTTTGTTTTGGTTTTATTGCAAAGAATCGATGTTTATTGAGAAGCAGGCGTTTCACATATTTTTCTTGTTTTTATTGTTATGTGAGGATATTGAAACCTGCCCTGGACCGATAAGATGCAACCAAAATAAACTGTGGGTATTAAAAAGGAAGGGTTTTTCTAAAACGTACCAAACGTACTTGGTTTATGGAACACAGAGGAGATTTTAGTACAGCTGTTACAGGATAGAGATGTCAAGATTTTTGCTGTTACAGAAACGCTATTCAGAACTCCCATACTGAACACTGTTATGAATATCCTTGGAAATAATCTCGAATGAAGAGATAGAGAGAATAATTCTGGTGAAGGAGCAGGATTGTATCTACATGATGGCATCGAATACAAACGAAAATACAACATAGGCCATAAAGATACGCAGTCTATTTAGCTGGCGACTTTCAAGAAGAAATCAAAATTGTTTGCAATAGGAGTTGTTTATCGATCGCCTAATCCATCCAATCAGATGTGCAGAAAATTTGAAGAAAATAAATCAATCTTTAGTATTAACAATGATAACAAATAAATGATAATCGCAGCCGATATGAATATTAATTACCTCGAGAAAAAAATAAAAAGAATTAAATGTGGCTTAAAGTCTTATTGGATTTTGCTAGATCATTCACAAACCAATAAGAAAAAAAAGGTAAGCGAGACATTGACATTTCAGTTACTGTCCATTGTCCAGGAAAGATATTTAAGAATTAAGATCACTTCAGCAAATTAGTGACCGTGACATCGCTGCATGGAAAGCAAATTTTATGGTGTCAAGCAGATTACCTTCATCAAGCAGATTACCTGTATTGCAGATTACCTTTCCAAACGCTAACAATCAGTAAACTTCAACAAGATCACCTTTAAATTCCATGCACTGGTGTGCCCAGGAATCAATACTGGATTCTTTATTTGTCCTCAACAGCTTTAATGACATAGGAGAACTTCTCAACCACAGTGAGATAATTTTCTATGCAGATGTTACCACTGCTTATACCTCAGTGAAAACGAAAAAGGAAACTGAATAGTAATTACAAATTAACTTAACCGTTCTGGAATTTACTTCAGTGAGAGTGAATTGCCCCTTAATGACCAGAGGGGAAAACTAACTGCATGTTCTTTGGTATCATACAAAGAATCAAAGACCAAAACTTATATATTGAATTAACATTAACTTACCAAATATTACAAATACCTTGGAATCAAGCTTGAACCGTCCCTGCAACGTTTTTTACCTAAAAACAGCTACTGACAGGTCATACCTTTTAGGAAGACTCAGAGACCATCAAATGATTAAAGCTGCGTTATCAGTGTACAAATTTCTGCTGATTTCCTTTTCAGTATTGTTCGTCAATATATGAACATTGTTTAAGGATTATTTTTCCGTTCGGGGCTGCCGTAAAGCTGTAAAACTCGCAAGCATTTAATAGCTATTAAGTTAAGAAGACCTTTGCCTGATTTGGGACAGACACGAATCCAGCCTGGTATTTGTCTGTGCTTTTGACTTTTAATTTTACAACAGACTCTTGCTACCAGTTAAGTGAACATTAGAGTGATCATGATGAAATTGTGCCAAGACAGGTGACACAGAGACATCAATAAGTTATTTTATACCCCGCCCTCGGAGTGGCTGCTAGCTCCAGTTTTTGTCCACCCAAAACAATGGGTTTTGACAGGAAATAAGACAATCACTAATATTGCCAATCGGTTGTCAAATATGCTTTGCCATCTCAGCATATGTAATGTCTTTGTTCCATTTCTTTACATCGAGTAGTGTAAAACAAAATATGGCTAATACGGGGTTAGCTGCTGACGTTGCCAGTATGGTTAAAGGTAGTCACAAAACTACAGTACAGAAAACGATTGTGTTAGAGTGAGTGCTGGAGCTCCTAGCTCAATTTGCTTCTTGATTATAGCTTGGATCTGGCAATGTATTTGCAAAAACTATAGTTTCTCTCAGTCGAAAGTAAATTCCATGAACCTTTACGCTATTAGATGGCAGACTGTCGAGAAATACGAAACATTCTACCAAGAGACTGTTGCTCATTTGGAAGACAGCTCAATGACAAGTTGTTTCTGTTTTATATCATCTGATTTACTCAGCTACTCAGCATGAAGTTTTGTTGGTTACCATTGAGACTTGCTGTCTATTTTTTGGTGTCATTGATTGATCAGACCTTCACAGCCTTCTTCGCGTGGGTGGTTGCACATGATATTTAAAGGAAAAATTTGAAGGGTATACAATATACAACCTCAACTTTCACAGTCTGTGGACTTTTTAAACAATGTCATTACTTTAAGCCTTGTCATTCTTCACCCAAACGTTCAACAACGCCTAAAGTTCTCAATTTGTAAATGTGTTAGTGATTGTTGGTGTCTGTCAAAAGTAAAAAAATTTGCAATTGTTAAGGCTTCACAAGTAACAGTTGAGGACGCTCAGCCAGATGAAGTTGATAACCATATAAATCGTGTTGTTCAAAACAAAGCTATCGACCCAGACGGAATTGCATTGAGTAGTTCTATTGTAATAAATTAATAATGTAACACTTCTCCTTTCTTTTACACTTTTGTAAATCATCAGCCATATCGGATCGTCATTGATACAGGAGCAAAATATTCCATACTATCCAGAACATTTATTCATTGTACAGGCATTACTACTTTGCACACTGCATCTATCCCGTTCAACAGATAAGGCACAACTAGATGTGAAAGATGAGACTTACTTCGCCCTAAAATTTGGAGGTATGGATCTTCCTATTACGGCCCTTATAATTGAAAAACTCAACTGTTATATCTTACCAGCACTCTGTTTTGTAAAGTAACTCTCGTTAAGGTGCAGCTTAAATCCAAAAACATTACCATAAATACTGTG
Source organism: Morbakka virulenta (assembly GCA_003991215.1). Lineage (NCBI taxonomy): Eukaryota > Metazoa > Cnidaria > Cubozoa > Carybdeida > Carukiidae > Morbakka > Morbakka virulenta. Next base: position 80,739 of record RDPX01000109.1, on the reverse strand, counting down.
AAAATGCCGTATGGTGCTGGAAACCTTGCTAAATCATATGATATTAACGGTGTAAAAACTTTCATTGTTTGGATATTATCTGATCAGTTTGTAAAAATCTTTTCCGATGAGTTTAAGTCATAAGATGGCAACGCTGCCAATGAATCTCATGTAAAATCTCTTTTGTCTGGTAACTCCCCATCTCCTAGGGCCTCATGTGCCATCTGGGCTCAGTTCGTGTACCCAATTTTAACGAGGCAGCTTTTTTGGCTAATTCTCGGAATATCGGTCAGAATCGACGTGTCATTTTCTGTAATCAGTTTCAATCAAAACATGATTATTGACGACTTTTTTGTCGTAGGGGATCCAATTAAGAGATTCTATAAACGTGGTTTCCTGTCCTTCAGCGAATGAAAGATAACAACTTGACTAGGTCAACACTAAAACCAGTTATCTATTTTTGGAAATCAGTTATTCTTGCTTGGCAATGATTTAAAAGTACTTTCTGTCCCTCTGCTTACAAGTTCTCTCCACCTGCATTGGTAGTTACTTCTAAAATATGCACTTCTGTGAGATCATTTATCTGAACATTCAAGACATCGAACTCTGTATTTTTCAATATTTCTTTTTGTTGTTGTCTTTTGGAGATTATATTAATGAATTAGAAGGTGGAAACCTTATACACTGAAACTGAGATCCTATTTTGATAAAGCACACTCCGCCTTGAAATCTTTTAGATTTTTAAAAATGCCAAATGCTTCTGATCGCCTTGTCTTGACTGTCGATTTATGATTAATAAACCAAGGTCTTTCAGCCACGTTGTTTATTAACAGAGACTTCAAGCAACTATCAGCTTAGTTTTATAGTTTCAAACTGAAACAACACCAACTGATCTGGTTTCCATGTGAATAAAAAGGTCTTGTCATTGCAGCAAGTGTTTATCATTTTGCACCTTTTGCTCGAGGGTCTCAATATCCTTTATGGGCTCTGACCAATTCTAGCCCATGTGTCTGGACATCCAGCGACTTTGTCAAAGAGAATTTTCAGCTTCTGTGAGATTTTTAATGCTTCTATCATCTTTAGGTTTCCATAGAGTAACTAAATCTCACATACCAGAAACAGCAAACCCAATGATTGACTGCAGTTAAAGACATCCAATAGAGTGGGTAGGTCAAAACTGCCAGATCTGCAAATTTGGTGAATATACAGCTGTTTCAGTAATGAATTCGATTACAATTTCTGATATTTTGTCAAGAACTCCTTCTATGACATTTTGAACACCTCGGGATGTTGTTCAACTCATGATGTTGTCCAGACTCACGGCATGCTTATTCCTACCTCATTCAGAACACACGATCAAGCCCCAACGCACCTGACCTCAAATATCTTTGACGTTATTTGGATGTAGCTACCATAGAAAATGAAACCCTTTGCATTGTATACAAACAGGACCCTGGTCTACCATGTCAAGCTTTAAATACTGTTTCTGTAGAATAACGTCCTAAAATTATCGCTGCGGCACTCTTGCGTTTCAAGTACATAGCCAAAAACCAGCTCAAGCACACCTCCAGTCGCTTCTTGTTTTGAACTAAAGGTGGCAGAGGCCTTGATCATATCGCATACTTACAGGCATACTTACAGAAATATTTGATCAGTCTATCTTCATTTCCATTACTTCTCTGGTCAGATATTTTTTGCCGACCTTCTTGGTCGAAATAAACAAAAGATATTTGTTGCTCGAGATATGGATTCATCTTATTTCACTGCTATAATTTTTGCTACAAAATCAACAGAAAGCCTAAAAAACCAGCAATATTTCTTAATGCACCGTTCCTGTGTACGCCCCAGTACCCATTGCATATTGGTACATCATCAGATTTTAGGGTTCTTTCCACTATGACTTTTCTCTCTTCATCAAAAGAGAATGAAGCTTTTGGATAAGCTAAAAACAAAAACTTAAATTCCATTATTGAGAGGTGTATCCAGGAATTAAATGGAGAGCTTCGTAAATCAAATTCGAAAGATGCTTCTGTTACCCCAAACCTCCTTTCACTTGCTGTCGACACAATGAATTCATCCATTCGTAGACGTGGATTATCACCTAAGAAGATCATATTTAAGAGAGATCAACAAACCAGTCAACAGCTTTAATTCAATGACAGTCACCTAGCTAAACAGCAGCAGATAAGTTGATCTCAGAATCATTCTATCTGTGGAAATTCCATAGCTCCTGGCTTTCTGTATGTCAAGAATGCAAATGTAAATTTCGGTGATCTGATCTTTTCTAAAACATGAACGAAATAAACAGCATACTAAAGAAAATTAAATAATTACTAAGATACCATGTAACAATGAGAAGGCTCTTCAGAAGGTAAATGATAAATTTATGTCGCATAATTAGATGATTCCCCTCGCTCATGCCTATCCAGCTGTGCTATGGACAGAAATCAGAAAAGGTGCCTGTGACTGGCATGCTTTGTACAAAGCTGATACAAAAGATAATAATAGTTCTGTTATGTCTAATGAACTGATGAACTTATACTGGATCCTACAGAGGACAGAAATGAGAATACAGTGAATTTTCAAAGAGCTATAGGTCACGGGAGTCAGGATAACAATGAAAGAAATGATAGTACTAGAGTGGATTGCATGAAGTGAAACATTGACTGGATATGGAGGTTAAAAATTAGTTTACTGCATCTATGTTATATTATTGATATCTTTGGTTGAATTCTTATGGCGACAACAAAAAAGAAACAAAGAAAAAAATGAAAAGGGTAACAGACACTGCACCAAAATATAAACATTCTGTTCGGGATGTAAGAGCTTTATCATGTCATGAGTCGTAAGCTTTTTCCGAGCTACGTTTCAAGAAATACTTCTCCCATCGCTCAGCCTGACGATGGGAGAAGTATCTCTCGAAACGTAGCTCGAAGAAAGCTTACGACTCATAACATAATAAAGCTCTTACATCTATGGCTTCCTCTGAGTACATAAAGTTCAGAATTTTATAGATTCTGTTAGAGATTCATTTTCTGCTTAAGGGTACCGTAATATTGTAAAACGGGCTAGCGTTTGATAGCTAATGCATTAAAGAGAGCTTTACCTGATTTGGTAACACTCACGGATCCATGCTGGTGTTTTACTGTGTTCTTTGCTTTTAATTTAACGTTGGTTTAGTTTTCACTTGTAGTACCAACAGCACTTACTAGGAAAAACATGAGAAAAGAGCATATAAAATTATATATTAAGGAGCAACTCCACCAAGAATAAAATTGATTGAAACTTTATTAGGGAAAGATTATGCCTTACAGTTTACAAATCTTCAAATAATCTGAACTGTGACAACTTGTACAAGTACTTTGATGTAATAAGAAATGTCACCAGAAATAATCCTACTCAGAGTACCAAAAGAAAATTTCGAGCCATTCAAAATAAACCTTTACACTCACTGAGAATAAGTTTATGAGCTACTACCTGACGTTCGCCCAACTGCATCGAAAGGAATGATTGCGTTTTGTATACATTATTTTTTACTGTTAATATTTCTCACTTGAAGGACAGGATCTATTCTAAAATGTAAATGTTCATAGCATATTCATATTACTTTTTGAATGCTTTATTTTGAAATAATATTCGGTAATAAATAAATAAAATAAATAATACTTAAGCGACAAATGTTTACCATTGGTTACATCACACAAGCAAATGATCTAGAGTGTTCAATAAGAAAGGACGAGTTTCCTGCCACAAGAACACGGTGACAGATGAAGTCATAATATTACGAACCTTAATAAAAAAAGAAGGCTAAAAGAAATTATAATCAAGCGTTCTGGATTGCATCATGTATTCAAGTACGTTTTGATTGTGACTGCTTTTTTCTCTTTTACTTTAAAAGTCAAGAACCATACCAGAAATAAAGCCACTAAGTTTATGGTACTTTTAGGGTGCAGCAGAGACATTAAAAAGGGTTAGTCTGAGAGGTAAGAATTGTCTTTAGACTAAAACCTTTACGTTATACGATGGAAGAAAGCACTCAAAAGTCAGATAATTCGACAAATTGACTGTCTAAAGGACAAAACTACATTCCAATCTAATCTTAGCAATAGCTGATTATCTTTACTAAGTCCTTGGCTCAGTTACTGACTAGAGCATGCCAGAATTTTTTATTTTCTAGTTGAAGCTGTTTAATTGGTTACCATATAATTACGGTTTAAATATAATATTATTTGGATTAGATTAGACTTCGATTCAAAACTAATTATTTTCAATTAAAGATAATCTGTAGCATGGATGCATAATAAGAGAATAAATTTTGAAGTTAATAATGACCATACTATTGTTTAACCTTTTCAAAATTTCTTAATATTAAAACGAGTCAGTGCATAAGTAAGAAATTTTATACATTTTGATGTAAAAGAATGTTAGCATTTCAACAGGTTTTTGCGATCACTTGCTAAGTTAAAAGAAATTTAGGTACATTGCTTTTTTAGATAACCGGCCAGAGGAAGAAGACTCAGTCTAAATGTCATCAACAAAGCACAAAAGATTTTAGCACAAGGTATCGTATTTCTGGTCGTACATGCTAACCAAGCACAGTATCGATTCTCAAAAGATCAGGAACTAACTGAAGCAACTAGTGTGTTTCTAATCTTTCTAATAAAAAAAGTTCCAATCCCCATCGGTATGGTAAAAACTTTATAGGCACTCATTACGTTTTCCACCATAATGCTTCCACTATTTGGTTTAATAGAGAGAAATATCGTGGCTGTTGGAAACTTTTTGCTTACACGTTTAACGGCCTTTTTCGTTAAAACGACCCATCACTAAACTAATCTTTTCTTAAAAAGAGGTATGTTATATATATATGTGCGTATGATCAACAACAAAAAAGGAAGCTAAATATCTGAGACATTGTTACTGAGCCACAAACGGAAGTCCTCATCAACGGTTTTAATATCACCTCGAATACCTATCAGTTGGCAAATCAATATGCGTTGATGGGATTGAATTTCACCACAACGACAAAATGGATTGTCCCTTAGACCAATTTTATGCATGAAATCGGCATATCGTCCATATCCAGATCGTAATCGATTTAAGAGCACCCATTGTTCACGCTTCAGGTCATGTCCTGGAGGTTTCACCGTAGGTTCAGGAATAAATTTGGCAAGCTGCTTGTCTGAATTATTCCATCGCTGTTTCCACGCATCAGAAACCCAAGATTTGACAGATGCTGTATCGTTTATGGTGGAAGCTAAAAGGTGCATGCGATTCGAAAGTGGAACTGGATATTNTGGCAAATCAATATGCGTTGATGGGAGTGAATTTCACCACAACGACAAAATGGATTGTCCCTTAGACCAATTTTATGCATGAAATCGGCATATCGTCCATATCCAGATCGTAATCGATTTAAGAGCACCCATTGTTCACGCTTCAGGTCATGTCCTGGAGGTTTCACCGTAGGTTCAGGAATAAATTTGGCAAGCTGCTTGTCTGAATTATTCCATCGCTGTTTCCACGCATCAGAAACCCAAGATTTGACAGATGCTGTATCGTTTATGGTGGAAGCTAAAAGGTGCATGCGATTCGAAAGTGGAACTGGATATTGGCAACCTTCTCGTGGTTCAGCCTACAAGTACCAATCTAACTTTGGGAAACTAATGCCAATACCTGAACAACAGAGACAAACTAGAGGCCTGTTATGAACAATCTATTACGGTGGATTAAGAATAATTCAGAGATACTATTTGTAGACATCTATGATTGTAGAGGAAGATCATGATCAACAACTTTCAAGGCCTGGAATCTTCTGCTGCTGCCGAAGAAGATGACGTTAATTTTTAGATGCCACTGTCTCCATATGGTTTTTTAACCCTATTTTGTACGCCTTGGGGTAGTTTCACCCCACCTCTTGAATATCCCTAGATGACTAAAGAAATAGGCAAGTTATGAGTTTGTATGAACTTTTCCCCTAAACAAAATTCAGTTTTAGAGATTTCTGAAAATTTCAGTAAATTTGGACGCCCACATAAAAAATTTTGAACATTTTGTCATCCATTACTGACATGACCGTAATCATGAATAATCTTGTGTAAGGGAAAACTGGGATTAATTATGTTTTGGAAATCTTTGTTGCTAAATGAAGTCTAAGATGCTTAGGACTTATTGATCTACGTATGGTTTTGTTATATTTTTAATAATTTGATTATTTGATCCTAATATCACATGTAAATGACTTCATTATGACGCCGCAATAACTTTTTTCACTAAATTTTGATGTTACTTTGTAATTTTTTCAAGTGGTATGATTAATTTTTGTAGTGATTTGGGCGTTTCATATTAACTTTTACTTATGTTTTAACAACGACCTCCAACACCACTAACCAGTGGGGTGGTGCTGTAAAATGTGTCAGTGCTGGACAACAAAGGAGAAGAAGGGAAGGCAGGAAAAAGCAGAGGACATGAGAGCAGTATAGGAGTATAGGAGGAGGACGCAGTAGACCATAGAAAAAGGAGGAGACTGACACGCAGTTTTGACGCCCAAGCGAAGCAGCTCTAAGTCAAAGAAGAAGAAGATACTTATTTTCTACCACTGTGACATCATTTATCTTCAAATGACAATATCCTTTCATGGCGTCACAACAAAGCTAGTTTGTTGCAAATAAAGCTAAGCAATAAGCAAATAATTATGCCCACTAACAAAGGGTTTTTATAATTGTAACGTGATGATCTAAAGCCTTAGGTGAACAGATAACATACGTGAAAGATAGTTTTAAGACCTAAAAGGAAGTTTGATTCTGCATAACATAAAAAAATAGCTCATTTTAACTTCCGAAAAAATCAGATGTTTAAAAATCTGGATGAAGTTTTAGGTGAAGATAATTACGACGATATGCCATCCTGGGTGATAAAACTGACATCAAGACATTTGTTTGCATTCTGTATCGAAGAGTTTCACTTAGACAAAATCTAATGAAACATGCGTCAATCTGAAACCACGAAAGCGCTCATGACATCTTTGCTGCAGCATTGTCATTCAGTCTACTTCAGTTTACTTGCAACTTCTTAACCTTCGATGATAAGGAATCGAGAAATAATTATTGGAAAAGTGATGAATTTGCGTGCACGAGAGGATTGTTTAAACTCATGAACGGAAGAAATGCAAAAGATGAAATATCCATCTTCTCTATTGGCTTCTCTATTAGCAATGATAAAACGCTTTATCAATACCGTTAAAAACTGGGTTCAAACAATATAACCCAAACATATATAACAAACCGGCAAAGTACAGTATTTTGTATCGTAACTTGAGTGACTCAACAACAATTTTACATTTGTTTCTTCTTACCTTTACCTTATGCTTGAAAGCCTAAAAACCTCGATGGATTTGCTTTGAAATACTATGTAAAAGGAATAGATGAATACACAAAGTATTCAGTGGAGGTCCTCAGTTTACAACAGCTCTCAAGGGTGTAATAGTTTAAAGGATAGATGTTTTACTTCTCTGAAACTGCCGTCTTGTGCTTTGGAAAAGAAATTCATTATTGTTGGGATAATGCGCCAATATGGAAAAGGAATTACCAAAGAAACGGTGGAAAAGAGAAAAGAAAAGTCAACTTTGTCCGTCCATGATAACGAAAATCTCGAGGTTAGACTGTGTCTTATACCGACAAAAGGAAGAGTGGAAAAAAGAATGATAATGTTGTTGCTTTTCAACCATGCACGGTTAGGAGCCTTAAGTCTATGCGATGTGCGATCATACAAAAGGAGGTGTCGATATTTTAGAATTGCGATCAGCAAGCCACAGAACACGAATCAAACCAAAGCGATATCCATTGAATGCGCTTGATTTTATGTCGGATACATGACGATCGAACGCAATTATCTTGAAGTTATACTTAAAGATAATGGAAAAAAGCTTTCCAATTNGGTGTAATAGTTTAAAGGATAGATGTTTTACTTCTCTGAAACTGCCGTCTTGTGCTTTGGAAAAGAAATTCATTATTGTTGGGATAATGCGCCAATATGGAAAAGGAATTACCAAAGAAACGGTGGAAAAGAGAAAAGAAAAGTCAACTTTGTCCGTCCATGATAACGAAAATCTCGAGGTTAGACTGTGTCTTATACCGACAAAAGGAAGAGTGGAAAAAAGAATGATAATGTTGTTGCTTTTCAACCATGCACGGTTAGGAGCCTTAAGTCTATGCGATGTGCGATCATACAAAAGGAGGTGTCGATATTTTAGAATTGCGATCAGCAAGCCACAGAACACGAATCAAACCAAAGCGATATCCATTGAATGCGCTTGATTTTATGTCGGATACATGACGATCGAACGCAATTATCTTGAAGTTATACTTAAAGATAATGGAAAAAAGCTTTCCAATTTTGATTATTTGTACGTAATGGAGGATATTCAATGTTGCTATGAAAATCCACTTGATTTACAAAGTGCCATTCTCAACAAACTCAGAAGGATTCTAGAACCTGCTAGAACCGGTCGTTGTTTCAAGTGCGTGGAAGGCATTATTGCCACTGAGAGTTATATAAGCTTACGAAACAACTTAAATAACAAAATCAGTAGGAAATGTCTTAGAGAAAGTTATTGACATTCCCAGAGGGTCATTTGTTAGAAAAGACAAATCTTATAAAAAGATAGAGAAATTTGAATTTTTGACCAATATTTCAGAATTTACCGTCAATCATCATCATCATTATCAATGACGTATTTCGTCTGCGTAAGCAGACATTACTTGGTTTACTACCAGCCTCTTTTTGTGCAGTGCTCTCTATGTCCTCTTCTTTGTATAGACCTAATCTCTGCAGATCCTGCTCTACTATTCTTATCCAAGTTATTTTTTGTTGGACCTTTGGCAGTTTAACTTTCCTTTTAGCCTCTTTTAATGCTTTCCTTGCAGATGTTTCCTCATTTAGCCTCATTAAGTGTCCATACCATCTTATTCTTCGTCCTCTGATGTTATTACTCCATTTACCCATTTTTGTTTTTTCATAAAGTTCCTCATTCCTTGCCTTGTCTTCCCATTTGATACCTCACATCCTTCTGAGTAGCTTTCTTTGGAAAGCGTCGATTTTTCCCCATTTATTTGTTGATTGCCCAAAGTTCAGAATTATATAGAAACGCATTCTCGATATAAGCTCTCATTGCTCTTGTTTTTATCTTTATGGTCATTTTCATGTTTTCCAATATACCTTTTATGCTGTTATAGGTGTATATGGCTAGATCTTTCCTTCTTGTTATATCATTTTCAGTGTCTAATGTACTTCCCAGATATTTACATTTTTTTCATTCTTCATTTCCATATTTTCTATTGTATATTCCTCTCTTTTTGTTTCATTTTCTTTTAGATTTTTCTTTTTCAATTTTGGTGGACTATTTTCCTTTACTACTTCAGTATTCATGTTGTTATTAGTAATCCAACTCACATCATCAGCATATTGTTGGTCAATTTGAAACGTTGATGGATTGCTCCATGTATTGCTGCAGCTGTAATTGTGATAATGTGTAGCATTTTCCACATCTTTTCCCAAACGTGTTCTGCTGTTTGGGTTCTTGCTATAGTTATGTTTTTCCTCCAGAGTATTTCTTTTGTCTTCTGGAGCATTTGCGAGATACAGAGTGAAGAGAATTGGGCTGGCACAATATCCTTTGGGAACGCCGATGTTGGTTGCAATTGCGTCACCCAACTCCTTTCCTACTCTCACTCTAATTTTTACATCTTCAATTAGAAGCTTCATAATATGGATCTTATCTTCATCTGAAACACTTATTGGGATATCCTTTAGCTCATCTCTCCTGGCAGTGCCGAAAGCTTTACTCATGTCAAACAGTGAAATGTGAGTCTTGTAATCGGCAGATGTTATAGCCTTTTCTGCTAGTACTTTACATGATAAGACATATTCGGTGGTGCTCCTACCATGCTGACAGTCAGCCTGGGTTTAAGGTATTCTCTTCCTTATCTTGTTTTCCGTTCTTTCCACCATACAGATTGCTAAAATTTTCTTTAGGATGGTAAGGAGGATAAGGTAAGGCCAAGGTAGGACCTTTAGGCTTTCCCGGTTTTTGTAGTGGGATTAGAATGCCATTCACAATTTCACTGGGTATCTCTCCGGTCTCAGCCATAAAATTATATATTGCTGCTATTCTTGTGTGTACAATGTGTGGTCCATGCTTTATCATCTCGGCTTTGATTTCATCAATTCCAGCACTTTCATTGTCTTTCAAGCTTTTTGATGGTTTAGCTAATTCTTCTGCAGTGAAAGGTATTTTCGTTTTTTGAGGGTCGATGTTTCCAATCTGACCTTCATTTTCTTTTTTTAAAATTTCCTTGAACGCTTTTGTTATTATTTTAACTTGTTTGGATTCATTTGCTGTTACACCTTCACCACTGTCTACTAGCAATTTCTGTTTTATGCTCTTTGGTGCTCTTATTTCTTTCATAACTATGTGCATTCTATTTGAGTCATTTTTCCTTTTCTCTATTTGCTCAATTCTTTCTGTTATTCCATTCCTTCTTTCTCTTCTTCATTTAATATTTTATGTATTTCTTTCAGCGTTGATTTCTTCTTTCTTACATATTTTCCCTCACTCTTTCATCTTTACAAGCATTTATATCCAATCTAAGTTGCTTTTGCTCTGATGACAGTCTTTCTATGTCTTTGTTTTGACTTTTCTTTTCTTTTGATTTATATCCAATTATTTCTTTTGAGGCCTATTTACATGTATGTGTAATCTCATCCCATTTCTCCTGTGGGCTTTTCTCTTCCTTATCTGTTTTTTCCTCCAATTTCTCTTTAACTTTTTTCGTTATATTTGATTTGAAGATCTTTGTTTTTAAATTTGTCCATGTCCAAAATTGACTCATGTTTTTCTTTTTTCATTTTGAACCAGTCCATTCTGATGTTTGCTTTCACTAGCCTATGATCTGAATTTGAGTTTATTATTATTATTATTATTATTATTACGAATATTTATACAGGATTAAAAGTTCAAAATAAGATATAGACAAGCTATATACAAATTCTGTTCTACCACTTTGTCCTGTATTCCACTATTTGATCTTGAATTCGTCACAAAGTTCTTGTGTTTATAGCTGATCATGATGTAAACAATTTGGTTTCTGTACGGATTTTTCCTTTTCTCTCCTGATTTATCATTGTGGTCTTTTATTCTCTCTGGACATTCCCATGTAACTCGATGTGACATTTTGTGTTTAAATAGGGTATTTGTTAGCACCAGGTCATTTTGTGCTATCATTTCAGCCAGATATTTGCCATTGTTATTCATTTGTCCTTTTCCATATCTTCCAATAAACTTTGAGTACTTCAAGTGTCCACTTCCAATTTTTGCATTCATGCCCCCAGCCACAATCAAAATGTTTCTTCTACTACGTTTTCTTTTTTCATCATCTAGTTCTTTATAAAATTCCTCTCTGATATGTGAATCTTTTTCATGTACTTCAAGTGGAGCATGCGTTGAGATGAAGATGAGCTCTAAATTTACATTGCTTAGTGATTTCGTTGCTAGGCATATTCTGTCTGTTGTTCTTTAAAATCTGCTTTTAGATCTGCACTTAAAGCTATACCCACTCCATGGAATTTGTTGTTTTCCGGTCCTGTGTAATATGGATCATATTTTCCTTTTCCTTCTGATGTTTTTATCTGTGTTAATCCTGTTCCTTTCAAATGATGTTCTTGCACTCCCAAGATAGCGATGTTGTGTTTCTTCATATCATCAGCTGGATCTTCTCTTTTCGCATTGTTCTTTATTCCTTTCAAATTTAAACTTCCTGTTATGGTCCATCTTTTTCTATTTGTTTTCCTTCACATCTCGCCTTAAACTTGGATGGTGTTTGTTAAAACATGACGTATACAATGGTCTAAAATTAGTGAGGCATCACCCTTCATTGCCGGCTTACCGTCAACCCAAGTGATAAGTGATGTCATTAATATGGTAGACTTAAAATTGATTTATTTTTCATTTTCTAAAACCAAATTGACGTAAGGTGTTTGGTGCCAAATATCAGCTTTATAATGTTTTGAAATAAAGCGTTATTTTGATGGGGTAAATTTAACCTACCCCATGAACATAACGTCCACAGAAATGCTTATGAAAAATAGGGTTAATCTGACCTGAAAAACTTTGTTGAAGATGTATTTTTCGTGTATTATACACCGAGAAACTTTCAATTTCTTTTTGGGCCCACCAAACTTGAGCCTTCTGCTGGTTTTGGTATTCATCACCAAGAGTTGTTGGATACTCTTTCCAACTCAAAACACAGAGCATACAACGTATCTGGAATGTACTTCAATTTTGTTTAGCTCAGGAAGGATGGATTTTGATAATTGGAAGACAACTTTAATAAAGCTGGGAGGCAAGGCTTTGGGAAGACCGCCAATCGCAGACATATCCGTTGGAGAAAATATTGAGGATTTGTTACGAGATGCTTGCTTGTACATGTCACAGTAGTAAGTTTGATGGACATTAATAAAGACATTTTTTTTGATGTTTTAGTTTAAATAGTATGTATATTTGTATTACAACTAATACCAAAGTTATCGAGTAAATGAGTGCAAATTTTTCTCTAGTGTGAACTCAAGTGCAACTCACCTGCTTGCAAATTGGGGATGTTATGTTTTTAAGGCCTTGTTTTGTATTCGACCTTCGCTAGTACCTTTAACTTCCCAATCAAAGCAACTTTGCCTTACATATCTTACGAAGAAAAGTTCAGGTACATTACCTTATTATTGCAGTTTAAGTTCATAGGCTAGTAAACAACTTCAGCCCCAACAAGGTCTAAAGAGTCCTTTGATAAATGAAATGTTGACGAAAGAAAACTCTTGAGTATTAAGTGACATTTTATACTAAAATGATTTTTGCGTTTTTTAGTAGTTTTGGATAAAAATTAAATTTTTTACATAAAAAAGATGACTGAAGTTTTCTTTTAAATGCACAAGAAAAACCGCACGATTTCGAGTGTAAATGTGTTGAAGAGAGACAAATTTATTAATAACTTCAAGATTTCTTCAGTATTCAATTGACACATATTTTTGAATTCAATATTCGATTTTTGACTCAATATTTTGTACTCAATATGAACATGAACATGATGGATCTCTATCACATGACTATACACCTCTTGTGCCCCTGTGCACACTAAATGTATGCATTCAAAATCACATGCCACACCAGCCGTTTATTTACCGGCTACTGATTTTGAAAAATATTAATCATCACAACATACCTAAACTCAACATGATAAACAATAAACACAGACCACTGCCCCACCACATGAAATAGGAATATCAATGATAAAAAATGCAACGATGAACATCAATAATTTCTTCAGAGATAAATTGTTGCTTGTTAAACTGGTATATAAAATCACTCCTACTAAAGTGATATAGGGTTACACAATCACATAAAAATGTTGCTTATGTGTCATCATAATCCACTGGCTTTTAAAACTTGATCACTATTCCAAATCGTGAAATCTTTCTATTTTTTTATGAATGGTCACTATCTTAATGCCCAACAACATCAACTTTGCCACTACCAGAATAGCCAATATGGTCTTATGGACTGCTATTTTGATATTCATATGGAACAGCAGAGTTACTGTTGCGCCTGAAATACAAATCTCGAATCTTGAATGTAATTGGCTGTTAAAGCATTAGACTTGGAGGCAGCAAAATGGTGATGACTAGCTTGGGGACCAGCAAAGTTGTTTCTGAGTATAGATTTTAAACGAATGACTTGTTTCTTCTGAGGAGACATTCGTTATCTTTAATTATGTCATTTGATCTGGAAAAGCTCATTTCAGAATTTACATAGTGAAGTAATTATTGAATGCCTTCAGCAGATTTTTAGTATCCAGCAAAAGGTACTTTTGATGCATGAAATAAACATATAAGGAAATTCAACATTTTATCATTTCCTTTCAAAGTGCTGAGAACATTTGTCAAATTTACTTCATAAGCAGGATCTTCTTTATGTGGCAAGTGTGAGGACATCATTGGTCATGCACTTCCAAGCTAAACTTTCTTGACACGTGTTAATGACTTTAGATGCATCATTGTTCAAATATATCATTCTCAGCCCCCCCCTGCCCCTCTTGTTCTTTTACCCTCAATTTTTCTAGTTAGCCATACATTCATTATGGGTTTTCTCTGTTTAACATGTCCCCCAAAAATGTCATTTTCCTGTACTTTTTTTGATTGACTATACTAGATTGCACTTTATGTTAGAGATTGTCATCACTTGCTCATTAGACACATTATTAGTTAATCAAATCTTTAGCGTTCTACTTATGAGCCACTTTTCTGCTGCCTCAATGCTTTTGCTTAACAAACAAGATACTTCACGTTTCACATCCATGTGGAAGAATATACCAGATGCAACATTTCAAGATTGTCTGTCTTGCAGACATGGTAATGTTTGAGTTTGTTAAAATAGATCACATTTTGTTGAATGCCTCTTTCCTTAATGGAATTTTTTGTTTTGTTTCACAAGCAGATTTCCCATCAAATACTTAACAACTTCCTAGATATTTGAATTTTTAAACTTGTTTTATATCTGTTCCATTTGCTGTAAGCTTGCATGTTGGAAAACTCTGTTTCTTTGATACTGTCATCAAGAATGTTTTCTTTACATTTAATGACAACCCCAGTGATTCACTTTATTCTATACCTTTTTTTCTATTTTGGCAATCATAATGTTCAGTGCCATCTGCATATCTGATTTTGTTTACATAAGTTCCATTTATAACCACTTAGTACAGCTCTTTGATTTCCACCACAATTATTTCACGCTATGATACAAAAATTCTGGCAATAAAACACCACCTTGTCAAACACCTCTCTTAATTTTAACCCAGTCACTTAGTTTATTTTCAAGCCTAACTGCAGAGCTCTGTTCTCAGTATTACTGCTTGAAATGAAAGTCCAACATCTGATAAAGTTGGAGAACATTTTTTCTTTGTCAGGTAGATTTGCTCCTCTGCCTGACAAAATTTGGTGGGCACTTTCATTTTCTTATTACATAAGACTTTGTTAACAATCTTGTAATAACAATCTAACAATCTTGAATTTGCTGTAATATTTGGATACATTAACACCAGTGAAAATTATTCTTTACCTTTACAAAGTGACAATATACACACAGAGTAAAAGTGGCAATGGCTCAGTCATATATTTTCATAAACAATCATAGTTAACATATGAAAAAATTGGAACTGCTTAAAACTTTGATTGACTAGTAGTCATTTTAACTGGACATTGAGTGGTACCCACTTAAGAATAGGACTCCAAGGGTGATAAATGTTTGATTCAATGATATTGAAGATTAGACCCTGTACTCTGTGGTTATTTGTGATGTAATTTCTGGCCTGAAAATAAATTTGTTAGAGTTGAAAAAACCTGAGACCAACAGGTTTATTATGCTATTTGAGTAATGGAGATGACATAGCTTAAATTGATGGAAAATCAATCTTTTTTTTCTCCAGTTTTTTAACCTTTTTTTGGTTTGAGATTTTCTTACACTCACTCATTTTCTCACACTTTTCACTTGTATCATAAATTATATTACTCAGAACTTGTTCTGTTATGAACATCATTTGAGGAATTATTGCCTCTATTCACCTTATGTGATCAAGTGACGTTTTGTGGAAGAATCAGTCTCTATTGATGGCCACTTTATCAGGTAGGTTCCCATTTTTTTAGGCAGGAGGATAATTACATTATCAGCTGAAAAGGATGATAAGGTGTTAAGGATCAGCCAGTTGGACATACTTTGACATTTTTTGTATATGGATGCCAAAAAAACCATCTTGTATGGATAAAATAACAACAAAACATTTTTATGTGGCATTTATCCATCCTTATGTAGGATTTGCTCATTTTTTCACTGTTTCAAAGGCCAATTTTCAGAGCCACATAACATAGTAGATCTCATTATTATTAAAACCCTCTACATATCCTAATTCTGAGAGGGATCCAAGGTTTCATTAGTTTAGATGTATGTATCCTCCACTTACGATCTCATTATTATTAAAACCCTCTACAAATCCTAATTCTGAGAGAGATCCAAGGTTTCATTAGTTTAGATGTATGTATCCTCCACTTACGATCTCATTATTATTAAAACCCTCTAAAAATCCTAATTCTGAGAGGGATCCAAGGGTTCATTAGTTTAGATGTATGTATCCTCCACTTACGATCTCATTATTATTAAAACCCTCTACAAATCCTAATTCTGAGAGGGATCCAAGGTTTCATTAGTTTAGATGTATGTATCCTCCACTTACGATCTCATTATTATTAAAACCCTCTACAGATTCTGATTCTGAGAGGGATCCAAGGTTTCATTAGTTTAGATGTATGTATCCTCCACTTACGATCTCATTATTATTAAAACCCTCTACAAATCCTAATTCTGAGAGGGATCCAAGGTTTCATTAGTTTAGATGTATGTATCCTCCACTTACGATCTCATTATTATTAAAACCCTCTACAAATCCTAATTCTGAGAGGGATCCAAGGTTTCATTAGTTTAGATGTATGTATCCTCCACTTACGATCTCATTATTATTAAAACCCTCTACAGATTCTGATTCTGAGAGGGATCCAAGGTTTCATTAGTTTAGATGTATGTATCCTCCACTTACGATCTCATTATTATTAAAACCCTCTACAAATCCTAATTCTGAGAGGGATCCAAGGTTTCATTAGTTTAGAT
>RDPX01000109.1:38350-55677 GCA_003991215.1 Morbakka virulenta | reverse complement strand
TCTATCTATCTATCTATCTATCTATCTATCTATCTATCTATCTATCTATCTATCTATCTATCTATCTATCTAAATCTCTTTCTGCATGGCATGTATTAAAAGTTGTTTGGTAAAAAAAGTAAGTTAATTGCTTAAATTCTACTCGAAGTAGATTACATCTTTTCCCGATTTTCTTTTTCTTGCTTAAGAACAGTCAGCCACAAGAGAAACCCATGTACAGTGCATATTATCTTACCGTGTGGTTCATGGTTTGCTTTCTTCGAGGGTCGTTCACACACAGGCAACTTAGATGGACAGACATAAGGTTCCATGCTTTTTCCAACATTTACTTGGCTGTTTATCTAAGTAAATTTGAAAATTGGAGAAACAAAGTATTTTAATATCTCATGATATTTTGGTCCCATTTCTTCATATGATATATATATATATATATATATGATATGTTTTTGAAGAAAAGTACAAGAAACAATCCATTTCATACAGCACAGCAATCCTATTAACACTATAGTCTACACCCTTCCAGAAATATAGCTTCTAGGACTAAAGATAGAAACATAACAAAAACAACATAGCTATGGCTCCACTCCTCAAAACAACTCGATCCCTGTCTACACTTATGTTCACACGTATGTCCACACTACCACAGTATAAAACTACCATACCTAGTCACTTTAGTAGCCAGACAATGGAAGAAATATCTCGAAACGTAGCACATGAAAGTACTGAGCGTTGCATAGTTTCAATGACAGAGTTTCACCAAATTCAAAGAGTGCTTAACAATACAACGTTGGGGAGCAAATTCAGTTTTGTCAGCCGATACGTATTTTCGCTGTTCAACAGCTTTTCAGCCCAGCTTGTAACATTGTTTTTTGACCTTGTTTGTTCTGTTTTCCTTATAATTGTTGAGTTAATCACCTACATATATTTTGTTTAATTCTGTTTTTTAGTAGTTTGACTGAAAGGTTAGGCCAAATTCAATTTACAATTTTAGCAATGCTCCACTTTTTAAGGCCAACATATTAGATCTCAAAGTAATCCATTCTAACTGACCTCGGTTAGTTAAAATCTACTTGTTATCTGTTAAGAAATTCTTAACGGAGACCTTTGCATCTGCCCTTGGATGTTCTGTATTTTGAAAATTTAGTTTCGTAGTAACATCCTGGGAATTGAAAAATTGATTGATAGTACAGTTGACGCTCGATAAGTGGAACCCCGGATAAGAAGAACTTTCATTATGTGGAACCAATTTTGCTTTAACAAATTCCTTTGTTTTAGTCGGTTAAATGGAACCCGCGATAAGTGGAATTTTTAATAAGTGGAACCATGTTTTTTGGTCCAATGAGCAATATTTATTTACATAAGTGGAACTTTTCCAAAAACTATCGTGAGAACCTTTGTTTTAATCAACACATTCTTTTTTCGAATGTTCTTGCGAAACATTCGAATAATGAATACATAAAAATTATAGTATATCAGTCGTCACGTTTCAAGAATGGCAGCGGTGCAATCTTCAAACCGAAAACTTGCTTGCCTAACCGAGGCTATTTTTTGTTATTTTAGTGTCGTACGGAAAAATCGATAACAAAAGTGGTTATATTTATTGCCCTGTTTAAACTATAACCCTCAATTATATCATGAATCATAAAGGCATAAACATCCTTTGAAATAAACAAAAAGTGACAAAATCATAGTTAAACAATTTTTTTTATATATCACTATTCATTTTAGTGTCGTACGGAATAGATAGAAAATGCAATTTTGACAATTCAGTCTTTCAAATCAGATATTATCGAAATTAGATGTTGTTTGCTAGTAGTTTGGCATTTTCTAACAACTTAAGATCAATCCGATTCTTATGAAAAAAATTCAAGTTCGGTATCAAATTCAAATGTTTTCATTTTTGCCCTATGTCATGCCATCTTTTAGTGTCGTATGGAAGTGTCGTGTTGGACTTTTGCGACAAAAAAACTATTTCTCCGAAAAGACGAATTTTTAGAGTGCAAATCGTTTTAAGACAACTAATAACACCTAAAATAGTAAATTATTAAAGTTGCTTAAGAGTGCAGTATATCTTGATGCAAGTTAAATATTTATTCCATACGACATTCAAATACTACAATTTCGGAAAGAGACCTGAAAGGCGCTCACTATAATATACAGCATTGTGGACGTTCGAATTGTTTCCTATTTCATAGTATTCACTTTCAATTTATTGATTTGAAAAGATATAATGCGAAAGCAACAGTAAAACCCTTTCAATAGGATTGAACACTAATTGACCTTTTCCGTACGACATAAAATTAGGAAGCCAAAAACCAATAAGTTAACGAACTTCATAAATTATAGCTGATAACCGAAATGTTTTGAACACATAATTGAAGATGAAAAATAGCTAATAAAAAATTTTAAGCTTTGTATTAACCATTACAGCATTATTCATAAAAACATTCCTCGTGGAACCAACACTTGCAAACTAGACATTTCAGCCATTCTTCACCATCGTTGTACAAACCATTGCATTTCGGACACAGATTATTGTCCTCACTGAACTTTTTATCTCAGGTCTCTTTGATCTTATTAGCGTTTTTGACGTCCTTGGGCTCGATGATATGCTCACTTTCGGGCAGATATACGGCAAATATCGATGGAACAAACCTCTTAGCTGCATTAGTAAAATCAAAGGGCGAATATATGACAGCTTGCCCTGATTTGACATTACGAAACACTACATTCTTAACGGCCCCTTCGACGTCATCCACAGGCCCTTTGCCGTGGTGACGCTCGTTATAAAACCATGAAAGAGATTTTTCAGGAAAAATCGTGCCAGCTAAAATTTTGAATACAAATCGGGACCGAAATTGTGCTCCCATGTCATAACTCCAGACGTATAAATTATTGTAAGATCTTGAGTGTTTCGTTTGAATTTCGTCCACGACCTTTTTCAAGCAGCTCATTGATGCAACACGATCATGTTCAGAGCGTTCAGTGACAACGATGATGGCCTTCCACGCTAAAATAGCAACAGGGTGTGAAGACGCTGAAGCACTGGTTGCTGAAATAGGCGCTTTGAATAGCATCTTGTTGATCATTTTTATAACTTTCGGCAAAGTCTACCTGGATCGTTAGGTCGTTTGGACCAAGTAAAGACTGTACCTCATTGTACGCTTTGACTTGCCTTCGCTTTTTGTGGATGTGTTCTTTCAAGATGATGATCTCTGTTGTGATGGACGAACTCGAATTTGTTGCAACAAGTTATTTCCTCAACAATCACGATTTCTCCTTGTAAATGTCTCGATATATTCCTCGTTATCTCGATAAAGTCCTAACTAATTCCCCCGTATAAATATCCTAAAATCGCCCTACTTATACGTTCATAAATTCTAGAAATCTCTTACGTAATATAACAATGAAAATGTCAACGTGAACCTCTAAAAACCACGAGAACCCAAATCCTAAATATAGACACAATAGAAACGCNCTTGAGTGTTTCGTTTGAATTTCGTCCACGACCTTTTTCAAGCAGCTCATTGATGCAACACGATCATGTTCAGAGCGTTCAGTGACAACGATGATGGCCTTCCACGCTAAAATAGCAACAGGGTGTGAAGACGCTGAAGCACTGGTTGCTGAAATAGTCGCTTTGAATAGCATCTTGTTGATCATTTTTATAACTTTCGGCAAAGTCTACCTGGATCGTTAGGTCGTTTGGACCAAGTAAAGACTGTACCTCATTGTACGCTTTGACTTGCCTTCGCTTTTTGTGGATGTGTTCTTTCAAGATGATGATCTCCTCCTTCAGGATTTCGATTGCGTCTTGAAAATTGACCTCAATCCTTGATTTTGTTATCCTCTTGTCCATTGTTTGCCAACGGTAAAACGCAACTTCAGAACGAACATCAGGCTCACTATCGTCTGAATCAGACTCGCTTAAAAGTTCGTGTTCTTCATTCTTTAATATTTGATCAATCAGCACAGATGATTTGCAAGTTGCACACTTTTCAAGCATGCATTCAGAATTGTCAGAATAACAGCTAAACCTTTCAACTAAGTCATGCGGATTGTTTGGGAGACTTTCTTTGAACCTTCTCCTCAATTTATTTAACCCTTTGGTTAGTAAGGACAAGTTCTCCCAAATTTCACACAGGCAAGACGCGTGTGGTATATTTATGTTGAAAATATATTCCTTGTGGGCTTTCAGGGAATGGTAAAGTTGTGAAAAGGTCAACTTCTTGTTAAATTCTGTTTCAAACGAATCGCCGTCTGATTCTGCACAATTTGCAATGGAAAGTATCTCGCGCAAGGGCCACAAGAGATATTGTTTTCGTTTATATTTGCTTTCGCCATCGAATTTTTCAATGTATACATGGTCTTTCCCTCCAGTATTGGTATAGGAAATATCGGGTCGATTAAGAAATTCCATAAGCCAGGTCTTCTTCCTCGCCAAGCTCTTTCCGCAGTCTTCCTGTAACGTAATACGGAGCTGATACTTTGTTGGCAGCCGTTGAATAATTTCAACTTTTTTGTGAGGGCTCTTGGGAAGGTGATTTTCGGCCCTTGAAAGGCTGTCATGCATCGTTTGTCTGCATGAAATTGATGAGCCAGGCGTCGTCTGAGCAGATGATGTTGGATTGTTGGTCGTGGTGACGGGAGTACTCTCTGAAACTTATTTGATTCTTTTGGCTTCCCATTTTCTTAACTGATCGTTTTCTTTAAAAATTTTGTATCGTTCTTGATCACTCTTTAAGTTAGCTCTCCACCTTGGCTAGTCTTTCTTTTTCCTTTTTTAAGTGTTTATTTGCTTTTTTGCTTCAATTTTTCTCGTCTTAATTTACATTTTTGTGCGTTGGTTAATCCAGAGTATTCACCTTTACTTGGTCTTCCTAAAAGAAAAGGGTAATTTCTATTTTAAAACTTCATTATATATTTAGAAACACCATGTGTCAAATTTTATAAAATAGTAAAATAATTTATTGATAAAACTCAAAAAAATAAATGAGAAAAAAAACCTTACCACGTCTTTTGACTGGAGCTTCTTCCATGACTTTCTCTGGCGTTCAATAGCGCTGATTACTTGTTCTTTTTGAAAAGCTTTTTATAAAAAGTAGATCTGACGTTCGACGTTCGATTCATAATCAAAACAAATGATTTGAACCTGTTGCATTGCAGCATGTTGATAAAAACTACGTGCGATGTTTCTAGAGCTTTGAGAAGTTCTTGGACAAAAATGAATTTGGTGTCGTGTGGACATTTTTGGTACCCTATGTTTCCATCGTTTTTCTGTCTGAGACAAGCGAGAAAACACACGCAGGTGTTTGCAGTCTAAGAGAACACAAGTGAAATTGATAGTTTGTAGTTGACGCGACATCGGAAAGTCTCATAACAGCCTTAAAAAGTCTTTCTTTATGAAAAACAAGAGAAGTTAGCACTTTATACAAGCTGATTAATTTCTGCACCATTTCTTAGGATCCCAGAAGTCAAAAGTCCAGGTTATTTTCTTGTTTTCCAGCTCTCAGACATCGAAACAAAAGATTTAATGATTCCAGGCGCCTTCCAGTAATGTAAGTGTGTAATAGGATATCAAACAAGGCATACAACTTTTCCACACGACACTAAAATCGTATTTGTTGCACTGCTTTATCGCGCCACAAAAACATCAAAACCCCAGTCACGAGTCTTGACCTTTTTTCCGAGTTACGTTTCGAGAGATACTTACTACTGAAATGACCAGATACGGCTGTTTTATGCTTTGGTAGTGTGGACCTACGCGTAGACAGGGCTCGAGTTGTTTCTGGAAGTGGCGCCATACCTATGTTGTGCTTGTTGTGTTTGTTACGTTTCTTTCTTTAGTGCTGGAAGCCATATTTTGTAAAGTCTTCTGTCCCTTTCCCACATTTCGTTTTTTTTATTTGTAAATGCCCCGTTCCCCAGAAAAGTCAGACAAGTGAAAAATTTGATTAGTGGAACTTTTTGTTCAGTTCGATAGAGGTTTCACTTATCGAGAGCATCGGATAAGTGGAGCATTCGATAAGTGGAACTTTTTTTTTCGGTCCCATGGAGGTTCCACTTAACGAGCGGATGCTGCATCTTCAAGGACAACAAAAAGACCAATTAAGAAAGCGAATAATGTCAAACTAAAAGGTGCTAAAAATAAGTTTATTGAACTACCTACCAGATATAATTTTCATTTGTTTGGGTTTGTTACCACATGAATTGTTTTCAAAAAGCCACTGGTTGATTATTTGGCCTGTCAGCATATAGACTTGAAAATAATGGCATTTAACCCAACTGCATAGCTGGAGGGATGCTAAAAATGTCAGAAGGCGGAGAAACTGTAATTGAGGGTGAGATTTGTGACGGAATAATTTTTAAAATAATCTAGTCTGAAATAATAAGTTGTGCCCTTTCAATACCATTGCACATTAATTTATGCGCAGTGAACCTGTTTTATCTTTTGAAACTCTTTCATTTAACCAAGACCATTACTTGTACAATAATACCATCTAATATCAAATGAGAAAGAGCTTGTTTTTTTCTACCCTGATAGCCCCTCAAGGTATTTAGAAATGTAATACAATTTTACAAATTGTCTTTAAATGTAATAATGTGTCATGCTGCAAATGGCAAGTTTTTAAATCCATTTTATTTTTTCGTTTATAGGTCAACGTTTCCTTGCAGTATATCTTGAAGCTTGTAAAGTGTTGGTCCAGTTTATCCATCATTGGTTGAAGAATCCAGAGTCAACTACTATAATAACAGAGGTTGGTAGCTTGAATTTTTCTTTTTATTTGTTTATTTTCACATTCTGACTATTTACAATTTTGTTCATTATAATTTATCTGTCATTTGTCTGTTTAGCAGTTATTGAGAATATCACGTGGCCCAGCCCAGCATTGTAGGAACCTAATTTTTATATTTTCACTATTTATTAACGAATACAGTTTTGGAGGAGCCGTGGCTTAATGGTTAGTGCAACTGCACCGTAACCAACAATTCCGGGCTCGATTCCCTGAGCGGGCGACAAAGCCATTGGCTGCCGTCAGGAAGGGCACCCGGCCAAGAAATTCCTCACCGCCGAATCTAAGTCCCTGTGAAGGGCACCGTCTGAGCCCTAGTCACTGGGGAAAAATGACGTTAAAACTAAAAAAAAATAATTAAAGAATACAGTTTTCATTTTCAAATGACAAAATGTTAACCAAAAGATGAGAATGGATGACTTGTTTGAAAGCACCATTAGCTGACCTATAGTGACCACTGTTTAACCTCTGTTGGGCCATTATTATTTTAGACTTTTCAGAATGGGGGGCAAAAGTGAAAACATGGTATAACCTGACAGGAAAACACACTTTTTCTGTCAGTTTCATGTTCCCAACAAGTTTTTTTCCTCCGACTTCCAAAATATTACGGTAATGAGTTCTTTTTGCTTTAAATAATTTATCCCAAATTCAGTTTATCCCAATTATCCCAATTACAACATTTTCACAATTACGTTTTTTTAAAAGAGACTACTGTAGAGTAACAACTGTCTTTGTCATCAGACTTCTTCCACAAGTCTGGAATTCTTCAGTCCTTTAAGTTTTATATTCATCGTTATTGGTCTTTTATCTAGCCACTGTTATTTTTCTTAAGTGCCTTTTACTTTGTTTTAGTCTTGGACCAATCAGGACTTGCATTTAGCGCTTATCATCCAAGTGGATTGCACGTGGTCATCAGTTTATGCCGTTTTTAATTGTATTCGATTTTGTCTTTGATAATTCCTTTTTACAAAAGAATTAGTGTCAGACATTGATACTATACCACAAGGGTATGGTTTTGGTTAAGGCTATTAATCACCTCAAAAATGTTTTTAGAATTCTACTGATATTTTTATTGTTTGGGTTTAGAATGTCATTGTATTGTAGATTGGTCTTGTTTAATGGAGCACCAGGTGAACTTTTACGTTTTACAGTTACAGATTTTGTAATTGAATGTTTACTTTAAAAGTTTAGCATTTTATTTTTTGCGTAAAAGTGCTAGCTTCATTGTTAAATAATATTTAATGGTTTATAGGGTTGGCTTCTGCGTGGTATAAACTAAAAGGGTATATTTTGAAATGTACAAGATGCAATGGCATTAAAATTTTGTATAACATTTTTCATTCAAGTAAAGTAATTGTTTTAAAGGTACTCAATTTTTAAAATTTCTTTAAGGTAACTGCTGTGAACATACTCTCAGGATTATGTGAAGCAAAAGCATGTCTCGAAAAAGAAGAAGTTTTTCTTTTCATGTATAAATTTGGCGAGGTATCTGTCTCAAAAGATATATCAAAGAAAGATAAGCAGAATATACAAAACCCACTTTGGCAAGTATTTTCCAAATTGGGGTTGGAAAAACGAGACTGGAAAAGAAATGATCAAAGAGATGACTGGTAAATACAGGGAGAAATTACAATTTGATAACGAATTGATACTGTACGCAAACTTAGGATATAGACTCACTATTTAATGCATTATTTCTATTTTTTGTTGTATGATTGTACCCGCCAGACGTTCCAGTGGTATCTCCAGTTTTATTTTTAAAGTTTTGTTAGTGGGGCCGACGGAGTCACGCACGTACATTCTTGTGTGACTTTGACAGTTGTGTATATGGAAGTGCCAATTTTCATCCTTGCTTCCGTTAATTATGTTACAGCAGGACTATTTAATAAAGGCATTACTGGAATATGTTTTGCAGCATGATTACTATAAGAAACTGAGTTTTCCAAGAAAAGGTAGTAGTAAAATGATACCTTTAGCATGATTAAATTTCAATAAAAAAACTTTTTACACTTTGAAATATTGTATAAGATTGTGTCACGTCGAAAAATGTTTTTCTATCAGGCAGTTTATTTTAAATTGTTTTATCTAAAAGTGTTGGGTTAAACAGGTCTAAACAGGCCTTTTAAATAATGAACCCGGCATTCTTATTTAAACAGTAAACATAATTTTGATGCTTACTTACTTACTTCTCGGTTTGACTTCCTCTTTTCCTCCTCGGTAGGGTTGAAAGGGTCTTCTTTGATTTTGTCTTTGACGACCTGATGGCCGCTCTCCAAGCACATCTGTGATAGGATGGGTGTTAATATTTTTTATTGACACCGACCTGCATTGACAGGCGTTTGGCTGCATACGGTTCATGAAAAACGTAGAAGCTCCACGTATGATATTTTAGCTGTTATAAGTTGTTACAGACATTGTCACAGAATTGTCAGATACTGGCATTTCAACAAAGGAATCCTAATGGAATTGATTGTTACAGACATTGTCATAGGATTGTCAGATACTGGCTTTTTCGAGAAAGAAATCCTGATGCAATTGATTGTTACAGACATTGTCATAGGATTGTCAGATACTGGCTTTTTCGAGAAAGGAATCCTGATGCAATTGATTGTTACAGACATTGTCATAGGATTGTCAGATACTGGCTTTTTCGACAAGGAATCCTAATCGAATGGAGTAGCTACACAACAGAACTCTTGCAAATGTTAACTGTTATTTTTGATATGTTTATGACTGAAATGCATTCTTAACCTGTATGTATTAGCAGTGCATAACCCATTACATTGAAGTTAGCTTTTTTAACTGTTGTACATTGCTTACTTTCCTGATTGCTGCTGAGTGTTTCTTGCCTTCTTCCACTTGATTGAAGCCGTTTGACATATTTTCACTTATTATTATATTAGGTATTTGTCAGATGGACCACCACAGAAGATAGACATAAAGGCATACACAAAAGAATGTATTACTACACTGTTAACCAGACATAATATTGGAGAACTGTTTTTAAGACAGATGGACGGAAACGACACTTTTACTGCCCTCAGTAAAAAGGCGGAATATTTCACAAGAGGTGTAGATGTATCATCGTTTGTAATGTCAAAAAAAGAGTAAGTAGTTTGATTGCACCATGCCTTTAGTATTTTCATGAAAATTCCCTTGTTGTGATAAGGCTAGAAAACTGAAGCAAGCCAGAACATAGTATAATTTTTGTGAGATGGCCAATGGCGTTAATTTTTAATAGCACTGCTTAAAAGTATCGGTTAAAATTGCCTGTTTGAACATTTGGCCTGTGCGCGTGTGTGATGTTTCAAATACTACAGACTTAATTTATCGTAGTGAAGATCAATTGCACAGAAGTTGACAAAAGCATAGATAAGTTAGACACGAAACATGTATAAGCACTCACTTATGGTATTCCTGGATGATCAAAGTGCGAATTTGTAATGACAAAAAGCTACACTTTTTCCCTATTAGTTGCCACAGAATCCACAGCTGTTTGTCAAAATTTCCTATTGTGACCTTGTGTGAGAATTTTAATTCATATCTTTGACACTGCATTCTTGTTAAAATATTGAAATGATAGTTTCTGTGAACAGATATGGATTGAAAACGACAGATTATTGTTAGGTATTTTCATCATTGAAAATTATTATTGATATTTTTATATTTTTTTCTTTTGCGTTTTGGAGAGCAATTTAATATTCGAGGAAGTCGTGTGCTTCTTTTTCTAATATGAAATCATGTATTATGATTTGCCTTGTAAAGTTTGGCGAAGTGTTGTTATGTGGATATTTGATAATTCAAGATCAAGTCAGACTCAGCTTAGCCACAAATTTTGGTATGACTAAAACCGAAGTTAAGTAGAGGTTTCTTTGTTTTCATATGTCATTTAACGGTTCAGCATTTTTGAGTGTTGTAGATATATTTCCGGTGACTTGTAAATTTACAACATCGTCTTTATTTACGGAATTACTGATTTTGCAAATCGCTTTTTCTAATTTTGTAGATTTTGCAGTGCCGTCACCCAGTTGAAACTTATAAACACATTCCTTAAACTTCCTCTTTTTGCGTCCTTTGAAGAAACCCAGTTAGAATTACTGGCAAATGTGGTCGTAAAATGTTTATATCTTGCGATAGGAGTTATTGAATTTTATAAGGGAAATACAGTTTTGATAGAGGGAGATTCAACGGAAAAAAAGAAGGTAGCAAAAGAGAGCAGTACTGAAGATGTTTATAAAGGGGAGCCAGAGAAAGCTGTAGAAAGCAGCGTAAGTAATTTATATAAATATTTACTTATGATAGCAAATATTTTTATCCTGGCATACAATTTTAAAGGTAATGCCAATTCGAGAAGCAGCATTATTAACATTTGTCATACTTTTCGGCCAACTTTCGCAGTCATCTTTAGCGGAAAATATACCAAATGGTTTGATGCTGGTTCTATGTAGGAATGAAGTACAGGGGTTTACCAAGTGTTGTGAAGTATTACATACATATTATGGAGCGTTTAGATAAAGAATACGTGGCTGGGGATGTACAAAAAATCAATTGGTATCATACTGCATTAATATTATCGTTATGATCGATACGCTTCGCACATAACGATTTCATCGAAAGTGATGATGGTAAACTATGTTTTCTGTTAGAATATAGGATGTTTATGTAAGTAAACTATGTAATAGTTTATTAATACTTTTGTCTTAAAGCAATTATATAAAATAAGATTTTTTGTTTCACCTTATGGTTTTTGTTACAGATGGAAATCCTAGAGAAAGCACTTTGTATTGTTTCTAATATGACTGTAAGCAGTAGAGACAAGTTAAACAACCTAAGAATGTTGTCGTCAGCAGTACTGTTAAATGGACTTTGCGCAGTTCTCCAAGGAAGTGATGATAAGTTAGACGGAAGAAAGTTAAAGAAGTTTGAGGCACAGTTGAAATGGTAAGAGTTTCTATTAATGATTTTATTGTCTCAATCCATTACTGGTAGCTGCCATAATTTGTAGATTGTTATCCTTGAGGATACTGGTTTAAAATTTTACAGCTTAATAATAGCTATATTACTTCCTTTTTTGCAGTTTGATATAGAATATAATTTAGTACGTGTTGACCTGCTTCTCTTTAATTAGACCATTTATTAATTGGTACATACACATGTAAAAAATGCTCTTTGTACAAGATGAGTTTGCACCAAGCCGATTGCCCCAAGTTTTAATTTTTTGGTGAAAACCAAGGCCAGGAGTGCGTTTTGGTGTAGGGGTCGAAATAAAGAGATTTTGGGTAGCCAGTGATTTTTTGAAATTTACTGAATCAAACAGAGATGAATTTTTCAACAGGAGAAGGAGGTAGGTATCCAAATGTTTCACATTTGTACCTTTACACCCCTCAGAATTGCTTCTTTTAAGCAATCTTACAGTTAAATTTAGCGTAAAGCTCTCATTTTGAGTTCTTTTCACCAGGTTTTTTAAAATTTCAAACTTTTTTACCAGTTTTTTTCAATTTTTGCTGGTTTTCACCGATGAGCGACGGTTATTTTGATCACTGTTGTGCTATGTTTCCCCCTTTAAGCCACTTGCGCATTGTGTGCTCTTTATTGAAGCTTCAAAGTTTGATTGGTGTCTCCCTTGCTTCAACTCGGCGGCCTTTGGTACAAGCAGCGAGAAGTGTCTTTGGTCGACTGGTGCCAAATCTAATTCATTGTTCTCAAACCATTAATTAGAGCTAGAGATATTACTGGAGCAGACGATGATTTTTAGTTGAAGATGGTAGGTTGCGGAGCGCCGATTGGTCATTTTTTTCGAATTTTTATGTAGTTGATTCATTTCTTTATTAAAATGCCTCGTTGATTTTTTCATAGTGGTTGCACACTGTGTATACACAAAGTATACCCTCAGATAAATATTTTGAGTTTCCTGTATTTGTAGGTACGAAGGTTTTATGGTAAGCCTTCAGTCAATAACGACGAAGTTAGCTTCACTCATCACAGCAATATTTAACGACTTGAAGTTTAATAGCCCCGAGGAGCTAAATGGAAAGCGAAGTGAAGTTGTGAATGAAGTAAAAATCACTGAAAGCTATACCTGGGCTGATTATATGGACTTCCTTTTCAAAGGAGTAAAATTTCTTTCAGGCTTGTGGGAAGTGTTTATTGGATTATATGATCGGGTATGGTATTTGAATAAAGGAAACGGTTTACAAACTTACAAGAATATTTAGTGTACTGCTTTGTAAAGATTACCTAATATCTTCAATTTTAAATTGTTTATTTTGTATAGATAACCCCCCCCCCCACACACACACACACACAAATTCATCGTATCATCAGCCAGCAGCAACATCATCATTATTTTTCCATCTGCTCACACTTTTTAACAACGTGTGTAATTTGTAAATTTTCCTCTAGATTGTGTCTTTATGTGAGGTTATTTCTGTGAATAACCGCCAGAACGCCATCATTGGGCATTTGTATTATGCACCCGTCTTTTTAGTGTAGTTTTTGCTTTGCCCATACCTAAATTAACAAAGACTGCATTAATCACTTCATCAACAACTCAATTGCCTGCCGGCACCACGCATTCTGCCGACAAGTACATTTTCCATTACCTTTAAGACATTACAAAAAACTGTTTTTTAGCTGTATTTAGTTTTTGTATCAGATGCATTTTCCCATTTGTTCTAGAGGGTGGTGGCAATGCAATAAACCCGCAATTGCCCTGGGTTTCAATTCGCACCACAGCAGCACTAATACATTTATTGACATTTAAACGATGCTTTTATTCAAACATTGTTGAGACGCATTTACTCTCCCTTTGAGTTTGTTAAATGGACTTTGATGTAGAGAGAGATTGAGTCAGAAATTGGAGTACTTAAAGCACCATTAAATTTCCTTGGAGTTTTTTCTATTCGTTATTTATATGTCGTCAGCAGATTTTGTTGGATTTGTTTAAATTTAAATCGTAAAACTTAGAAAATTAAAGCAGGGTAACGGTTCTACTAAACTTGTGTACTTCAGGGAGAAAAACAGAGATAGACCACGTTCTTTGATCTCATAGTAACATGACATAGCTATGGTACGAGTATTCTTACTCTGGGGGCTGTCCATCTCCATAGCCATAATCTGGATATTTTTATTTGAAAATATTTTTCATTAACTCATGATCTGTAATTTCAGCCAAGAAGAAAAGGTTAAAAGACCCACAATTAATTATTTATCTTGATAAAGTCCAGCCTTCGATGTTTTTGTAACTCATTGGCTTGAGAGCTAGCGGAAAACCACTGAGTCGATACAAGAAGGCATTTTATAGGAGTATGTTTTCGAAATTGGTACGAGTTAGCACATATAATATACACAAGGCCTGGTTGCGACGTGCCTGACGTATGCCCATGGTATAACCCTGTTATATGCTGAAAAATATCAAGTAATATTATTTTAACGATTAACGAATCATTATTTTTCTAGACATTTTAATGTGATATTCTTACACAATCTAGAGCTTCCAAGCATAATCCGGACCTCCGGGGTTCTAGACCTATGAGAACATCCCAGCTCATAGTACAAGCCCAATTTCGTAGCAACAACCTTAATTATGTAATTATATTTAACGGCACTTGTCTTTTACGGTTCTTCGTCGTCAATTCATACACACACACGCACGCACACACACACACACACACATATATATATATATATATATATATATATATATATATATATATATATGAACCCACAAAGGGCGAAACAGTACTGTCTGTAGCTTGAGTATATATATATATAAGAGTGAATATGTTTGGTTGTTTGAAGTAAATGTATGAGAAAACTACTGAACCTAGGTAGTTGAACTTTTGAGTGTGAGTATCTTTATCCGGGGGAGGATCTGAGGTATAAAACGTTGAACTCGGAGGTCATTCTCAGGTAGGATGCAGCCAATCCCATTTTCAAGGTGAAGGAGGCCACCAGGCAAAACATTTGAATAAAAAAATTGTTCAGCTCCCCCGAGAACCCATAATTTACTATAAAGTATTCTCCTTGACCGTACGAATCCTCGGAAGTATAGCGGTGTGTATTCCCGCCTGTCGCGCGAGAGACCGGGGTTCGATTCCCCACCGGACTTTCCTTTTATTTTTTTAATCTTCTTTTTTTTCTCCAATGTATTGCCGTAGCATTTTTTATTTGAAGCCCAAGTGTCAAGGTAGTTGCAGTTTGCACATTTCTAATCAAGCAATACCTTACAATTATCTTGATAGGGCCATTTTAGTCTACTAAATTGCACTTTTTTACCCGAGCAACAACCGGTACTTCTGCTAGTACATATATATATATATTCATTTCATTTCATTTCATTCACTTCATTTAACCCTGACAAAATGTTTTTTGAATTAGGAATAAATAGTGACACATAATGTGGTTTTTGTTGTCTCCGATTGCAGTACATACATACATGCATACATACATGCATACATACATACATCATACATACATACATCATACATACATAAATACATACATAAATACATACATAAATACATACATACATACATCATACATACATAACATACATACATACATGCATACATACATATATACATACATACATACATACATACGTACATACGTACACACATACGTACTTTAATGTTAAAGTTACTATTTAAAGCGTTAATTTTCAGATCAAAGCTCTGTCAGAAGCCCAGTTTCAGTTTACAGTAGTCAAGACTGGTGATGCCTCAAAGGGTGGAGAAGAACAGTCTAGAAGTTTGTCAAATGGTCACTCTGGTGATGACAGCAGTGGAGGTAAGCCAAATCTTTTCTTTTACGGATTTTGAATGTGCCTTTCCAATGTCCTTCGTCAGAACAATAGGAGCCTTGTGAGTTTTTTTAGGGTTTTTCTTGCTGTGAAGATTTGTGTAGGGAATGAGATTAGTTGAATGTTTAATTGGTAACCAGGGCTCAGAGCGGATCTCCATTTAGGAAGCCAGACATTCGTGGGATAGTCCATTAATTTTTTAATCTGAAAGACATACCAGAGTTTGCAAATATTTTTATTTGCCCTGGAAGTTTTTATTGTTTCTATGCCAATACTGGTGTCCTTGGTATTTTTCGGTGTCAGTCCGGCCTACCGCATGCCCTCTTTTATCGAGTCTGAGTATCTCCATTTTCGCTTGCACATACTCGTCATCTCTCGTCATGACACGTCAAAGCCACCACAATTATTTTGCTTCCCGGATCTTGTCTCCTAGCAACTCCTAGCGTATCTCTCATGGCTTCATTTCGCATTTTGTCCTTTCTAGTTTTTACCGTCAATAAATCTTTACATTTTCAGGTCAACTACCTCCCGCATTTTCTCCTGTTGTTTCGCTACAGGAACCGTCTCAATACCATAGTACACCGCTAGTTACTCAGCCGAGACAGCAAAGTATTTTCGCTTTGCATTGATTCAGTTCCTTGAATTAATGAAATGGAATATTGAAGAAACAGTATTCAAATGTATGAACTATTTAAAATGTAGATGGTAAGGTTTTTTCCTCTGGCAAAAAAGTGATATACTTGTTCTACTAGATAAGGAAGGGTTTACTAAGAAATGGTGCTTTTAAAGCCACTTGAATCAGATAAAAGAAAGGAGAATCACTTTTATGTGTCTTGAAACAGCTTTTATTGAGAAAAAGTACCAATTAGGTTTATTGCTATGGTGCGACAGAGGGCGCACGAGGTATAACCACTCGTTACCCAGGATATCTTGTTTTATAAAAATATGTGCAGAACATTTTTGCAGTTTATCGTTTCGTTTATCGGTAGTATTTAGTTGCATAGAATTTTATTGTTCTATTTGATAGACACTACTGTTTTCGCAGTAAATAAAGTCGTAGCTTACTCTTCAAGCTCTTCTTAACTAACAGGACTGCATCAAGATGATGAAAATTCGGAACTTTTGATACTCAAGTAAGATTTTTGGTTAGGGCGAGAAAATTGACTGAAACGCTTTTATTCAGACTATAAGGGTGGAATTGGGGTGAAAAGTATTAATTAACAGAAAGCCTGCACTCTGACGTTGCTTACCAGACAAACTGTTTAAAGATTTGTATGGAAATGTTTTATCACCTGTAGACGAGGGATCACTGCTTGGACACTGGTTTGAAAAGACCCTTGCTGATGGAGAGCCGGGACAGCAAGATAGAGACATAGATCGATTAACAGAAGAATCTTCAAAAATTCAGGAAAGTTGCAATCGTGCAATGGAAATGGTAGGTCAACAACAAACGTGGGGTATAGTATTACAAAGCAGAAGCATAGAATCGAAAATGTCGGGATCCCTATAGACTTTGAAAATTAAGAATTTGTGTGGTTTTTTTGTTGGTTAAAGCCTTAAGATATTAAAAGATTGCCAAATTTCTTGTCATCGCCTTGTGCTTTTAGCACGTTTCAGCGGAGAGTGCAGACAAATAACTTTAAAAGGAGAGAAAGAGAGAGAGAGGGAGAGAGAGAGAGAGAGAGAGAGAGAGAGAGAGAGAGAGAGAGAGAGAGAGAGAGACAGAGAGA
>RDPX01000109.1:26058-38312 GCA_003991215.1 Morbakka virulenta | reverse complement strand
ACACACACACACACACACACACACACACACACACACACTCCAACACAAAGAACAGCATTATTTGTCACACCAGGATGATAAAGAGTGGTATCGCCTGTGTAGTTCTGATGTCATGATCTCATAAACATTTTTTCCATCACCACCACAGAAAAAGATGTTATGGACAAACTAGCTCGCTGTACCCATTCGAAAGCCTTGAATATATCAAGATGCATGAACCCAATTTTATATGCTTCCTTTTTAAGCGCGAGCAAGTATTGTCGCGCTTCTACATCTTTGTATTTTCCTTGTTCTTTTTCCTGGACGATTTATCTTTTCGTTATAGATAATTGACATAATAATAGACTAGTCTTTAATGCGTGCCCTGTACGAGTTCTCCATTGTGTAATAGAACAATAAGTTGGTCAATTTTGAAACTGAGTTGTATGTAGACCTAATGGGCACCCACCCATGTATTAAGTGAAGTTCAGGGTTTTTTATAGACACTTCTTTGCTCAGCATTGTTCAGTTATTTTTATAGACACTTCTTTGCGCAGTAATGAAATAAAATAAATGAAATGAATAAAATACTAGGTTCGCGCTCAAAGGATGAAGGTTTTTCAGTCTTGTTTCATGTGATTGATCAAGTATTTGAGGCCTTGTGGGTGTTGTAAGTGCCTTAGTATTTTTAAAATTAAACCTTCAGGTGACACATTGTGCAATTTTTTGTTATTTTAACTTTTATTTTTATTACAATTAACATTAAAATAACATTATTATTATTATTATTACTATTATTATTATTATTATTATCATTATTACCGCTTTTATTTTGATTACATTGTGTTTGATAGTTGTAGATGAAATGAATTTCAAAAGACAAGTTTCGTGTGTACAAAATGTATAATTATACATTTACACATTTTTACGAAAGAGGGAGATGCTTATCCAGAATGACCCATTTTCATTTTTTTCAGATGACATTGCTTGCTGGTGTGATTTTAGATTTGGTAGTTAAGAGCTATTCTACCAGTCA
The DNA here is from genome assembly GCA_003991215.1 of Morbakka virulenta. Classification (NCBI taxonomy): domain Eukaryota; kingdom Metazoa; phylum Cnidaria; class Cubozoa; order Carybdeida; family Carukiidae; genus Morbakka; species Morbakka virulenta. Next base: position 37,297 of record RDPX01000109.1, on the reverse strand, counting down.
CGATGCAGGGATGCTGCAGTTGGTTAACGATTCAATTAATAAAAACTTCCTCAAAAGTGTGGGATCCATTTTACTTGAAAGTAACAAACCACACATGGACGGACTTCATAGTTGTTTTCAAAGACTTCTGAACATACTACTTAAGGAAGGGATCATGCCAGACAAGAAACTGGTTAGTTAATTCGCTATGTTCACTAGTTAACTAAGACGTAATATATATAATCTATTGTGAAAAGTAATCTTCTGGATTTAAGAGTGGTCGAGACCTTTGGTAAGTTTCCATATAGTACTTCGTTCGATATGTGATCCTTCCATGAGATACAAAGAACTTTCCGCAGCATTTTAGTATGTGCACCATTTAATCTAAAGACTGCGTTTCACAGGGCACGCTTGGAGAAAAAATGATGAACTTCTCCATAAATTATTATGATAACCAAATCATGGCAAAAGAAAAAGAGGAAGACCTGTAATGACATACCAGCTCAAATGTGACACAGACATGGACCTAGAAGACATCAAGAACTGCATGGAGTATAGAGACATATGGAGAGAACTAGTCAACACAGTTCGAGTTCGCTCGAATTAAGAAGAATTAAGAAGTGAAAAGCAAACTTGGCCCGTTTTACTTTTTTGGATGTTAACCGAAATGGTAAAATCTAAAATTGACTCAGTTGGCTAATGTCAATTTTTGTACTTATGACGTCATGCAGAAGAAACAACACAAGTGGTATTTAGAGAAGCATCCAGCTACAAGAAGCTGTGATAATTTCAGCTATCATATCGTCATGCCATTTTCTTTCATTTTGACAGAGAATTTTAAATATCCTGTGTCAACTGTATCTTACAATTTAAGTATTTTGAAATCCAATTTCTTATTTGTCGGATAAGACTAATTGGCCCAATCCCCGTTCCAGTCTTTTTTTGACCGTTTATTCTTTAATTCATTCATTGGTTTCAGCTCTTAAAGAGCAATGTGTTTTTTCATCGTTGCACACAATTTGGAAGCAACAATGCTCCAGTCTTAAAAGTGCATTTCTACATTTGTTAGGAAAAAGAAGGAGCGCTATTTTTGCATGATTTCCCATGGATGCGGGAAAATATAATGAAGGGGGAAATGGAGAAATTGATTTCGTCGTAGACACACTAAATTTATGAAATGTGTTGTAAGAGATGGTTAAAAAGCATATCCAGAAAACATTTTGGCGAGGTTGACCCCAATGACGAGGTTTTTTTTATTCCCTGGAGCATGTGGGTAATCAATGCACTGCGAAGTTAATTCCTTACCTTACCTTACCAGATCGGACGGGTAGCCCGGGATGTTAACACTCGCTTCCTCCAACCATCTCTATCCGCCATTGCAGTTGGTAGATCTTCAGCTTGTAGGCCCACATCATCAGAAATCTGGTCAAGATAGGTGATTCGGAGTCGACCAACAGAGTTAAAGCCATGACTTGGTCTCCATAGAATCAAATTGCTAGCAGGCTCAGAAGAACTCCGAAAATAGTGTCCAGCAAAACGAATCCTTCTTTCTCTGACAAGGAATTCAATTTCAATAGAAGTTAATTAAAAAATTTTCCACTTGAACTAGCATCTGTTAACAATAAAGTTAGCATTAAGGATTTAAAAGGAAATAACCACAAAGTAAATGAGCATTGCATTGAAAATCCCAGTGTGATTCCCAAAAGTAAAACCGTCTCACATTCTACACAAACGGTTTTAGTCTGTAAATATGCATTTGGTGCTACAGCGAATGTTTTTGAAGCTCAGTCCAAAACTGTAGTAAGACAGTTTTCATCCTTTTGACTAAGATCAAGTAAAGAGCTCTGATCTCTCCTTGGTCGGGGCTTCGGCTAAAGGGCCCAACCATGCAGGACAGTGGTCCCGAGATGCTTGAGCCTTGGCTGAAGACCAACCCAAGAGGAAGGGTTTTTCCAGGGAGGGTCCTTGAGGGGCGATTGGTATGTCTTGCATTTTATGGTGTCTTGCGTGCTTTTTATCCTACTTTTTCTTGATCTGTTGCTTTACTTCGGGTCTTTCATAGATCATAAATGGATATCTGTGAAAGACAAAAATGGGCCTACTGTTTACCAAGGGTTCCGTCAATGAAGGACCCAGTAAGACAGTTTCAAATGTTGTTTTTTAGTGGAAAAATAACAGCATTATTACAACAAGAACAAATGTCAGAGGGAAATGAGATAAGAAAAAGTAATGATTTGGTTGTTTTGATTGGGTTTTTTTGGTTTTAATGTTTCTTGTACGCTGTTCTCTTGTTTAATATAATTTTGGAATAGATTATACTTAGGGAAGAAACACTTATTTTGGGTTCTTTTTTTACTGTCAGGAAACCTTTTTGGAAGTTCTTGGTTTTTCTCTCCCGGCGACCAACCAACTTGACCTACCAGTCAACAATTTGAAATGTTTTGTTATAGCAACAGTAATCCTTAAAAAACAAGGTGATTTAATCTCTCAAGGTAAAAGTGGAGACAGTGAAAGGGCCAGTTGCCTTTGGAAGATGGTGTTTGAATACCTAGAAAGGAGTATCATAGTTAAAACAGACCATAGTATATCAGGTACCCTGTTAGTGCTTTTATATTTAAACATGATTTCTTAAAAATTCGTTGTATTCACCTTAATTTCATCACATGAAATTGCATGTTTAATTTCAAAAAGACACTGTGCTATGGGTTATTTAGTATGTGTTACACAATGTTACCCGTATTTTAGCTGTCGCCCTTCGTATTTCATTTTTCATTTTGACGTATCTTTGTTGCCTGCATTGGCGTGTCTTCTGAGGACCCAAGCGGTTCGCCTTTGGTCTTTAACTTCGTTGCGTTTTTCATTTCATGCTTTTTGGTATGGTAAAGCATGAAATCATGACAAGGAGTTTTTGAACTACCGTATTACTACCGTTTTATTGTTAAACTACGTGCTGTATTTTATAAATACAAATGAGTTTGTTGTTTGTTTGGTCAATTTGTTTTTTTTAATTTAGAACATAAAGGTATGAAATTATTTACTATTTTTTCATATATATATATATATATTGTGTATAGTACCAGTATTGAAGTAATTATTAGCTATTGACAGTGCTCAATAATATAAGAATATTAGAGCTATCATATAGTGGACGACCAAAAAAATCAACAAAACTATGGTTAAGAACTGTCAGTTTCATGTTTTCACAATTGTTATGTTTAACTGACGATTGTGAAAACATGAAACTGACAGTTCTAAACTAAGTTTTCTTTATATTTTTTGTCGTCCAGCATATTGTGTATAGTATATATATTACATATATTATTTATGTATATAATATTGGTATATCTTTTTGTCATTTGTTTTTGACCTGTTTTATTACTCTTATTCTTTTGGATAATATCACTACTTAATATTGAAATGTTTATATCCATCTGCCCGTTTTTCTCCCAACGGCTTTCAGTTATTTACTGGTTTTAGTAGCAATAATGCAATTAGACAATAACGGCCAGAATCACATTTTTCCTAGATCTAAACAAAGATTTCCTCCAAATCTTGTTGCTGTTTTGGCATAACTTTTCTGCGGAACAGAAACTCTACCAATTAAAGGAATGTATTAAAATCATACAACGGATACCGAGCATTACAGACATGAAGTCCTACCTAACAATTCTTAGGCTTCTGATTATTTTTGACTATATGCTCCGTTTCTTTGTAAAACCGTCAACAGAACTAGTAAGCGAGGTATACAAGCTTTTATATGCATTTACTTTGTACTTTTAATACTTATACTTTTCGAGGCCTTTGCATTGAGGACTTGGTGTCCTTTTTCAACCTCAGTATATTTGTCAGTCAAGCTGCAACCTTACTGTTCCCTTTTGTGCATAAATGGTGAAATTTAGCTTTACCGTAAAACCCTTCCAATCAACAAATCTAGTTCTACAAAGCAAAGCAGATAAAATATTTTGTTATCTTTCTTTTTAATTTATTAATTAATGTATCTTTTTATTTAAACGATGCTTTACTCGTAGTCAAAAAGGAGAGGTATATGCCACACCTGAGCTTGCAATATCGACTTGTAGCCCGGTAATATATTTTGAACAATTATGTGAATAGCTAGATATACTTAAATTCAGACCTAAAGATTAGTTCTGATGCTAATTCTCACGGCAATTTAATTTCCGGATAGGCTGGGATAATATTCGTCCAAGAGTGAAAGCACAAATGTTTAGATCAGAAGTGGCCAATTTCCTTTAATCAGAAGATACATTGTTAGCTTCTATGTATTCGTTTCATATTTAAAACGGGGTTAAAATTAAAGAACTTGCAACTAACTCTGATTTTAGAATCTTTGGAGAAGCCCTGGGGACACATGATCACTGCACCTTGCACACTTGAGAATTCGTTCGTTTAATACTGGTTCCCAACGGGGGTTAACGCCCTCTTGGTCCGTTTTGTATATTTTGGGTGCTCTTGGAACTTTCTTGACCGCACGGAGTGCTCGAACATTTAGGGAGGGGGCCCCGTTAAAATTAAGGTGACAATGAAATTTATAAGTACCATAAAATTAACTGAAACGCTATAAAGCTGTTATCAAATGCTAGGTTAGAATTAATTTTTTTATGTTCTTTATCATGATTACTCTAAATGACCCCTATACTGCAGAATAGTCTCTTGTAGCATGTTTTGGTTTCTCCAGATAAGTTTTATTGTTCACCGTGTTGGCTGCGTTTATCATATTTACATACTATAGAGCGGAAAAGCGGCAGGGATTAACACCTAATATATATGTGTCATAAATGCCATCCGTCTTATCTAGCATTCATGTGACTACATTAGTGCCTTATTCAAGTCCTATCAGGCAAAAGGTGTACACTAAACTGAAATCAAACGCATACTAACAGCATTGTCATTTTATATATATTTGTGTATTACCACACAATATTTTTTGTTATTTCAAACTGACTATTTCAATATCAACCGTTATCGATTCAGTATTTTGTAAATGTGTCAACTTCCACCACAAATTATACAACATAATATATTATAAATACTTGAAATGTAACTTGGACTATGTATGTATTTTTAGTAAACCAGTTCTACAAATGTTGCTCGTTCTACAAATGACTTTTAATATTCAATTAAAAGCACTAAATTACCAATTCCCAATTCAAAGATGAAATGCAGTTCTGTAATGTTTTTCTTAATAGAATATCGATTGATTTCATAGAATTTTTTTTTAATGGGGGCGCCCAAATTTTTCTTTTTTTCAGAAACGGGGAGTAGCTGAGAAAGGGTAGGGAATCACTGGTTTAACATAACTAATTACTACTAAATTTGGTTGGCATTTCCAATTGCTTGCTAACTTTTTTTGAATCACACATGCATGCACGGAAAAACGGAGATTGGCGTTTCCGTAATATGAATAAATAAAAAAATATGTATGGGAAGGGGAAAGGAAGATAGAGATAATGATATCGAGAAATGATGTGTACATAAACTCGTGTTGCGATGTTTTTCAGATGTTTTTAGGCATTTTGTATTAATATTAATTTTTGTGTATGACACTGGCAGGTTGCAGAGAGGTTAATAACACCACAAGGACACTCAAGAGGGTGTAATAAAGAGAGTGAAGCTGTTCAGTTCGAGTGCCTTGCTCAAGAACGTTTCAATAGTGAAATGAGTTCCTCGTCGGATAAAAAGCATCTTAATGTAGACCAGTCCCCGAGTTTCTATAATTTGAGATCTCCGCTTTCTGATGCAAGTATTGAAAGTGAGGTACGTATTTATTATTGGTTCGATTTGGTTCTGTGTTCATTCTTTTGTGCACATGGGTTATGTTCAAAGATATTTGTAAGCGAAAGACTTTTGAATAATGTTTTAAGAGATGCTGTATTACTTATGACATATTTAGGGGTGATTTCATTGCCTCGGTATTTATTTGCTCCTTTGATACTAAGATAAATGTCTTCTCAGGTTTCTTGCAAGACTGAAACAAATAGATTTTATAAAGTAAGCAGTCTGCCAGAGCATTTCACAAAGGAGGAAAAGTAATTCTTATGAACGAGATAAGCACAAATATGCATCAGAAGACTCTCACTTGAAAACAGAAACTGCATTATATAAACCCAAATAAAGTGTATCTATAGCAATTAACGGGCGGTCAAGTTTTTTATTGCTAGTTGAATTTTATTTTTGAAAAAATGAATATTGAGGAGAATTTTATTAGGGGTTCAAGGACAGCTAATTTGCTTTGTGTAACATTAATTTAAGAACATTGAAAAGTGGATTTGAATTTGTTTTTTCCCCATTGACGCCCTTTTTATGTGTTTGTTTACTATGGATAGCGTGAATCTTTTATTTATTTGTTATCTGTATGTGGAGGGAAAAGATGACGATTGGGTAAAGACGTGCTTTCAATGAAAGTGAGACCAAAGAAAAGACGGGAGGAAGTAATCAAATCGGATTTGAAGCAAAAAGGAGTCACCAAAGGACAGATTGGCCAGGAAGTCCATTTTATTGAACTGTCAGCGGATTTACGTCCATTTTACATAGCAGCATGTACAATGGACGTAAATTCGAATATGATGATGATGATGATGATGATGATGATGATAATGATGATTGGATAAATCAGTAATTTGCAATTAACGCTGTCATCAGAACAACAAAAAATCAAAGTCACAAGGCGGTGCTAGGGTGGTTAACTGAAGTATTTATGAAATTGCATTAGGATCTCAGATAAGTGATCAGTAAAGAAAATGATGTTATCATACCAGCAAGACAAAGCCTAGAGAGAGTGAGAGAAAATAATCAGTGATTCAAATGTCGTAATGGTAAGAGAGAGCAAAGGGAAAAGTGAAGGATACAGGGATTTATGCTAAAGAATTTTTTTTTCGGGAGTCTAATTTAGAATTATCACATGTTTTAATTTGCTTTGGACAAAGACCTTTCCCTTGTTAAATCTGTAAATGAAATCTGTATGAAATGTATTCACTAGGTTATTGGCATCTTACAGACAGCTAACAATGATGGGTTTGTCTACAATGATTTCTACTGCAGTCTTTTGGATTTAATGGTCAAAATGATTAAAGACCTTAATAAAGAATACAGCAATAAAATTGATGTAGTTACCAATTCTGTTGCAATTGAAGCAGGATTCGGGTTGCTATGGGAATTACTTAATGATTTGCCTCCACCACCGGAAGTATTGCTTAAAGTAACGTCACCACAAAAGGTAAGAAAAAATGTATTAAATATAGGTGTTTTGAAGTAAAGTAAGAAATAATTAAAGGCCTCACTATGCTATAGTAGCCCTCAATCGTATGTATATCTTTAGTTTCCAGTTGTTTTTTTCTTCTTAATTCGAGCGAACTCGAACTGTGTTGACAAGGTCTCTCCATGTGTCTTTATCCTCCATGCATTTCTTGAAGTCTTGTTGGTCCATGTTTGTGTCACGTTTGAGCTGGTCGATGTATGTCATTGCAGGTCTTCCTCTTTTTCTTTTGCCATGATTTGGTTACCATAACAATTCTTTATGAAGATATTCATCATCCTTCCTCCAAGCGTGACCAGTGAAACGCATTTTTCTGGTTTTAAGAGTGGTTGAGACCTTTGGTAAGTTTCCATATAGTACTTCTTTCGATATGTGATGCTCCCATGAGAGCATCCCAGAGAACCTTCCGCAGCATTTTGGTATATGCATTATTTAATCTGTTGGTCATTTGTTTAGTCATCGTCCAGCTTTCTGCTCCATAAAAAAGTACACGTTGGCACACCATACACACTGTTATTGCGAATATTTTTTGAATGTGTAGCCATAACTATTATGGGGAAAAATTAATGAAGTGGTTTACGATTGTCTTCTTCGTCGCATTCCCACCTTACTAAGTAATGGTCCTGATAACTTGGACCAGTAAACTCCTGCTGTTGACGAACCCATAATCATCTGCTAGCAGCCACCATTCACTACTGCTGTTGCCCAGTAGCTTCAAAGACTTGTCCTTCAACCAGTTTACATGTTTGAAACTTGATACTAGCCATAAAGGACCAGTTAGAGTCAGGGGTACCGCACTGTTTAGCGACCGAAATTGTTATGAACTCACAAGTGCTTTAACCCCCTCTGACAGAGTTCTACCAAAGTTTTTTTTGCCACGCCTTGGGCTATTGCAGGCGCTGATCGTCAGACGCCGTGATAATTAGTAATAAGTGGAAATTGGTCTTCTAATAAATAAAACTGGTCAGTTCAAAGATTTTTGTGCAGAAGTGCATGCCAGGTGTCAGACAGAAGAGCCAAATGACCTTTAAACTACCGGGGAATTATTCCTGCCACTTTAAAGACAGTACTGCAACGCAAACCTTTTAGATGCTTTGACCATGTGGAAAGAACGCTGGATGAAAACAGAGTAAAGACTTGTAGGTCCTTTACTGTAGATTGAAGGAGAGGGAACTGTCAGCCAAGGGAAACTTAGATCCAAGTCATCTTTGCAAGTTTTAAAGAGCTCGGAGTATTCCCCGTGGTTGCTCAATGTCAAGTTGGCTGGAAAGTCGAATTACTAGTCAAGTCTCACCCCTTCTTTAAGGGATTAATATGAAGACTCAAAACCATGATGATGTGATGATAAACATAGATAATGAGCACGGGAAATGATTTAAGTGAAAGTGGTTAAACATGAGCTTTAGTCGGTTTTGGCCATGTATAAAAACTTCCCAATTGAAAAGAGACACTGCACTCTGTATCTAAAGGTTAGGCAAGCTTTAGTTATGTGATAATTAAGGATCTGCAGGCACTGAAAGTAGATATAGTGTACTCTATGTCTGTCATTTTCGGACATAGTAGTTAAAGGTAAAACATTCAATTTGGTTAAGAAATCGATTGTTACATTTCGTTATACACAGGTAATTGTCATGGTTTACTATTTTTAAACAGCTAACTAATTTTTAACAAGCTGTGTCTTATGGTAGAGTTGGGTGACATATCCTGGAAATCACTCCGTCAAGCACTGAACTAGAACCTTATTCAGTGACTGAAAAAGGTTCTAGTTCAGTGTTCTGAAAAAGGTTCTAGTTCAGTGTTCTGAAAAAGGTTCTAGTTCATAAACTTCTTCAGTTGACTGAAGAACTCTATTACTGAATAAAATTACCATTATATTTAGAATAAGAACTACATACACATTTGTAAGACAATGTACCTTAGTTTTTGGTTTCTTCTTTGTTTGTTTGTATGTATATGTCTGCCTATGTGTGTTTGATGATCTAGCTTTAAAATTGAACTTGGCAAAGATAGTAAATAATGATGACCATCGACGTTGTGCTTATGGTTAAGCGNACCTTTTAGATGCTTTGACCATGTGGAAAGAACGCTGGATGAAAACAGAGTAAAGACTTGTAGGTCCTTTACTGTAGATTGAAGGAGAGGGAACTGTCAGCCAAGGGAAACTTAGATCCAAGTCATCTTTGCAAGTTTTAAAGAGCTCGGAGTATTCCCCGTGGTTGCTCAATGTCAAGTTGGCTGGAAAGTCGAATTACTAGTCAAGTCTCACCCCTTCTTTAAGGGATTAATATGAAGACTCAAAACCATGATGATGTGATGATAAACATAGATAATGAGCACGGGAAATGATTTAAGTGAAAGTGGTTAAACATGAGCTTTAGTCGGTTTTGGCCATGTATAAAAACTTCCCAATTGAAAAGAGACACTGCACTCTGTATCTAAAGGTTAGGCAAGCTTTAGTTATGTGATAATTAAGGATCTGCAGGCACTGAAAGTAGATATAGTGTACTCTATGTCTGTCATTTTCGGACATAGTAGTTAAAGGTAAAACATTCAATTTGGTTAAGAAATCGATTGTTACATTTCGTTATACACAGGTAATTGTCATGGTTTACTATTTTTAAACAGCTAACTAATTTTTAACAAGCTGTGTCTTATGGTAGAGTTGGGTGACATATCCTGGAAATCATTCCGTCAAGCACTGAACTAGAACCTTATTCAGTGACTGAAAAAGGTTCTAGTTCAGTGTTCTGAAAAAGGTTCTAGTTCAGTGTTCTGAAAAAGGTTCTAGTTCAGTGTTCTGAAAAAGGTTCTAGTTCAGTGTTCTGAAAAAGGTTCTAGTTCATAAACTTCTTCAGTTGACTGAAGAACTCTATTACTGAATAAAATTACCATTATATTTAGAATAAGAACTACATACACATTTGTAAGACAATGTACCTTAGTTTTTGGTTTCTTCTTTGTTTGTTTGTATGTATATGTCTGCCTATGTGTGTTTGATGATCTAGCTTTAAAATTGAACTTGGCAAAGATAGTAAATAAGTTGGAATAGAGGCGATGACCATCGACGTTGTGCTTATGGTTAAGCGTAGGTTTTTGCATGTCTGTTTTAGTTTATGGTAGCCAAATTATATTCACATCATTGACTTAAAAAGACCTGTAATTTTTGCCACAGGTGTAAACTAGCTTTGGGGTTGTAGCCGCACCTTGTATCAATTCCAAGTGTCATTGAGGATTCCAAAAATGTTCCGAGTGCATATTGTAGATTGTGGGTGACTGAATTTTGCGCTATAAATTGAACTAAAGGTTGATGTAGTTTTTAAGCAGCACCTGGTGTATACGCTGGGTTCTCGCATGTTTACCAGGCGAATAAACAAGCCTTCAGTTTCTTTTTATAGATTCCCTTAAATTGAGCATCATTTTCCGTATTTACAAAAATGTTAATTGGTATCTGTTATTTTGATACCATGTATTCAAAGAATTTAGAAATGTGAAAGGCAGAAAACTGATATGCATAGCTGAAAGTAGATTTTGTCACGTTAGGTACTAAAAATATGGAATTTCGGTACTTTCAAATGTGTTTTCTCTCGCCATCCCCGGTGAATAGCATACATTCTTGTAGGAGACCAATATATCTGTTAAAAAATCTGTTAAAAAAATTACTTACTTACTTATCTTTTTCGAGCCATGGTCGGCTTTGAGAGGAAGATGGCAACCTTCTCGTGGTCTCTCCTGTGAGTAGCAGTTACACTGTGAAACCAATTGCTATCAGGATTGCGAACTGATCATCGCATTTGCTATGGGTGGTAAAAGGATAACCCCTCGGCCCACTGCAAAAGTATCTACCCCTTGTGAAACAAAATCTACAGTTCATCATCCAAGAAAACAACCAAAACAATGGGAATTTGGTATTGGCACATGGAATGTTCGAGGCCTCACTGCTTACGCTAAACAAGAGTCACTAATTAAAGATTGCAACCAATACAACAT
>RDPX01000109.1:12222-24535 GCA_003991215.1 Morbakka virulenta | reverse complement strand
ATGGCCCAAAAGCGTAATCAGTAATAAAGAACTGTATAAAATCTGCCAAACGGATCCTATATCTACACTAGTAGCAAAGCGAAGATGGTCTATGCTAGGTCATGTCCTACGCATGGACATCAACACCCCCACCCAGAAAGCCCTTGAATTCGCCATATCAGGAGCAACAATGTATAAAGCCAGAATAGGACGCCACTCTACAAATCTTCTCAGCACCATCCGTGAAGACATCAAAAACTTCGGACTTGGGCAACTCCGTACCAGAAAACAGCTCCAGTGCCTAAGGGAAAAAGCAAGAGAGAAGAAGAACTGGAAACGTTTCAACGAAGGTCTGATTGCATCTATGGGATGTCCTCGACTACCAAAGAAGCAGAACACAGAGGATAAGTAAGTAAGTAAGTCGGCTTTTAAGGCTTGTCAGCATCTTCCGCCATCTCTTTCTATCTCTTGATACTGTGTTAGCCTCACTCCACGTTTGCCATCCCAATTGGTTTATTTCTGCCTCCGCACTTCTTCGCCATGTTGTTTTCGGCTGACCTCTTTTTCTTTTTCCCTCTGAAGCCGACGTCAGCGCCACTTTAGAGTTATCATCAGCTGGCTTCCCCAGAGTATGCCCTAGCCATCTCCATCTTCCGCATCTGATTATCCCCCTCATTGGATATGTTTCAGCCCTGAGGTAGATCTCATCATTATTGGTTTTCATGGGCCAGATGATGCGAAGTGTTCTCTTTAAGCATTATCTCTGAAATGTTTCTAATCCGGTGGAATCACTTTCATTCAACTTCCACATTTTTGCTCTATAAAGCAATACTGACATTACGTTGCTGATAAATATTCTGACTTCTGGTCTTCTTGCTGTGCTTTGTAGACTTCCAAAGGGGATTAAGCATGAGAAAGGCATTTATTGCTAAGCTTGGTCTGTGTTTGGTGTTTTCTGTTGGACCTCCGGTCTTGTTGATGTCAGCTTCCAGGCATGTAAAACTGTCAACATCTTCGACATCCTTTCCCTGGATCTCAATTGAACTTGTTTCCCTTTTGTCGATCCTCAACACCTTGGCCTTGTCTGTGTTGATTCGGAGTCCAATACTACAAGCATGTTTACATAACCTCTCAGTTTTCACTTGCATATATTGGCACTTGATAGATAAGAGGGTAATGTCAGCATAGCCCAAGTCTTCTAGCTCGGAGGTAAACTTCCACTTTATGCCTGTTCTTTTCACATCTGTTGTTCTTCTCATAACCCAGTCTACAGCAATGCTGAAGAGAAAACCTGACATAACAAAGCCCTGTCTTACTCCATTTTTGAATGAGTACCAATTCTCCGCGTTTTTGATGACACAATTACTGCTTCCATCGCACATCTGCTTGATGATGTTAATGAAAAGATCAAGAATTANCAAAGGGGATTAAGCATGAGAAAGGCATTTATTGCTAAGCTTGGTCTGTGTTTGGTGTTTTCTGTTGGACCTCCGGTCTTGTTGATGTCAGCTTCCAGGCATGTAAAACTGTCAACATCTTCGACATCCTTTCCCTGGATCTCAATTGAACTTGTTTCCCTTTTGTCGATCCTCAACACCTTGGCCTTGTCTGTGTTGATTCGGAGTCCAATACTACAAGCATGTTTACATAACCTCTCAGTTTTCACTTGCATATATTGGCACTTGATAGATAAGAGGGTAATGTCAGCATAGCCCAAGTCTTCTAGCTCGGAGGTAAACTTCCACTTTATGCCTGTTCTTTTCACATCTGTTGTTCTTCTCATAACCCAGTCTACAGCAATGCTGAAGAGAAAACCTGACATAACAAAGCCCTGTCTTACTCCATTTTTGAATGAGTACCAATTCTCCGCGTTTTTGATGACACAATTACTGCTTCCATCGCACATCTGCTTGATGATGTTAATGAAAAGATCAAGAATTACATATGACTTTATGATTTTCCATAGCTTCTATCCGTTGATACTATCGAAGGCTTTTTGAAAATTTATTAAATTGATAGTAGAGGTGCTTGCCATTCGATACACTGTTCTACGATATTACGTAATACAAAAATCTGCTCAGCCATACTATGACCTTTACCAGTTGCTACCTGGTCCTTCCTCAGCTTTTCCTAAACTCCTTTTCTGATTCTCTCGATAATAACTCGACAGAAGAATTTTTTAGGTATGGAGAGAAGTGATATTACTCGACAGAAGACTTTTCCAGGTATGGAAAAAACTGATATTACTCGACAGAAGACTTTTCCAGGTGTAGAGAGAAGTGATATTACTCTCCTATCTGTTAAGGTCACCTTTCTTTGGTACCCATGCTATGATAGACTTCTTCCAGTCTTCTGTGTTCTTTCCATCTTCTAAGTATTTGATCTTCTCCACTGAACATCTTACCATTCTTTCCTGTCTTTCACTCCAGCTGTCGATTTTCTTTCTGTATTACAAAGTTCTTTGGTGATCTTGTAGAGAATTACCACGTCATTTTTTTTTTGCTGCATCTTCACCCCTCTTCCCCATCCTCCCTCAGCAAGTCTATTGATCTTCTCACGCATTTGTGCTCTGACTGTTTTCTTCACCTTTCTGTCCTTTCCCCTGTACTGCTATTGTTTAATAGTACGTATTCTTTCAGGGTGTGCACAATTTAATTCATTCTTCATTTTTTTCCTTTCATCTAAAGCTTTCCATGTTTCACTGCTTATCCAATCCCTATGGTGTTTTCTTTTCCATCCCAAGATACTTTCAGCTACCCCCGTATAAACTGATGTGAAGTTCTTCCATTCTTTTTGTATGCTATGCTCATCCATCTCCATCTGTGCATTCTCTTCTGGCTCTTCAAACCTCTTCTCCAAATGGATTTCTTTCTCTTTTACAAGTGCAATGTTGTATGCTTTCCTTTTGTTGCTGCTTCTGGCTCTGTGCCGTGATAATCTTATCTTCACCCTGGCAACTACTAAATTATGGTCAGTTCCAGCATCTGTTCCTGCTATGGTTCGTACATCAGCGAAAGGTCTCTGATATCTTGCATTGATGAGAAAGTGATCAATATGGTTCTTTTCTCTTTGGTTTGGCGATATCCATGTATATTGGTATATGTCTTTATACTTGAAGAGTGTCCCACCAATTACAAGGTTATATCCTTGACAGAACTCAACAAGTGTCTCGCCATTCTCGTTCATTTCACCTAAGCCTTCTTTTCCTAATGCTCTTTTGTGATGTATACTGTTGCAGTCCACCTTGGTGTTAGCATCTCCCACAAGGATGAGCATATCATGTTTTGGTGTTAGTTCTATTTCCCTCCGTAATTGTTCATAGAATGTGACTTTTTCATCCTCATTAATATCATTTGTAGGGATTTATTTCTGAATAATGGTAGCCTTTACATTTGTAGCATTGAATCTTGCCGTTATTATTCTTTTATTTACAGGATTCCACCCGCTGTCATATTTGCGTCTTCCCATCTAAGATCAGATATTGCTCACTCATATACTATTTTGACACGATGAACTACTGAATATCAACTGTACAAACTGTATTTCGGCGTGGTTTAGTTATCATGATTATTTATTTAACACAGATGAACTTTTCTTAGGAAACCGTTTAAAAAGTTGTTTAAACAATGAGAAGCAGACAGGCAAAAATCTGCATTGCTATGTCGCTTAAGCGTTGTTTTAGCAAATATTGTAAACGAAATAACGTTATAATATAATTTATGCAGTAGAAGCTACCAAAGCATCACTGTGTATGTAATACTGCCTGTTTAGACGAGGAAAACGCTTTAATACACATTTACTTGTTGTTGTAACCCTATAGATTGGCGAAGACCCCACAGGATTTATCTTGTTCTTGAAGCTTGGTACAAAATTTTTGGAGAAATCTAAAAATCCCATATCTATAACAATGAACACAATGGTGAGTAGTAATTTTGTATATTTAATATAGTTTTTACCTCATTAATGATGGTAGATAGTGGTTGAAAAGCTCAGTTGAAAGAGAATACAGAGGAAAATTATGCTTTTTAAATGTTCATTTTTATTCAGTTTTATCTACTTTGGGTTGAGTGATATAGAAAACAGAGGATCCTGGGAATAAATGCCAGTGTCACTTCTCAGAAAGGAATTCAAAGATTGTTAACACTGCCGGGGAAGAGAATTTGGAACTTTACAAAAGAAAAAACATTGGTTGGCATCAGGAAATCTCTCGGAAGGGCACCGTCTGAGCCCCAGTTACTGGGAAAATGACGTTCAAACAAACAGAAGTATTGCCCCTTCCTTTCACTTCCCAAATTAGTGTGGGAGGGTGAATAATATTAAGCTTTTTGACGTTGATGCGGTGGTGCTTACGTTCCGGGTACTCAAGGCAGATTGTTTGGTGATCTACGCAATCGCATTTCCAACTGGTCGAAAATCCTTTTTTTCTTGATTATTTGATACTAACTACAAAGGACCAACAGCAAACAAACAAAACAACAACAAGAAATATGTTTTATCATGCATACATTCGCAAGATCCTAAATCCAGTATTTTTGTTCTTTGTTTTCAACTATGCTCACCCTAAAGTGTAGGGTGATTTTGTTAGTTGGCTCCACATTCGGTTGTTTTGATATTTTAGAAAATCGAATGAACAGGGAGACGATCTTTTTATGGTGTCAGCTCCTATAAATATAGAGGATATGGTAAATTTTGTATCAAAATGAGATGGTTGTCTTCTAATGCCCCAATGCTTTTGTGTGGTCAAAGATTGCTATGCATGAAGATATTACCAATTTGCAAACTGGCTCTGACTCATCAGATTTTCGCTCTGAGCCTCGTTAGGGTCTGTATTTATTCCTCAGAATATTTTCTTAACCAGAATGACACCTTGAGGACCCCACAAGATAGCCACCATGGTTTTTCAGGCTTACTTTTTCATCTTAATTTTTTTCCGCTGCGCCCACGAAATTCAGTGTTTTTTGAGATAAATATGTATTCTATTTACTTACTTAGTTTATTTACAGATTTTAACCACTTTGTCTAGTATTTGGTGTAAGTTTGCATTGTTAGCAGATATGTGAACCTTGTATTTTGCGTGTCTACATTTATTTATACGCTTTCCATTCATGGTGATGCCTTTGGGATTTGCGTATCTCTGAGTATCATCTCACTATACAAATTAATGAGATTTGGGGAAAATCTGCAAACTTGTTGAACGTCTCTTTTTATGCTAACGTATTGCCTTAGCTGATCTTTCATTTTCATTCCTGCTGTATGTTCCCAATAGAAGTTCCAAATAATTTATGGCCTTTTGCATCAAAAACTGGTGTTGATAGCATTTCGAATATTTGTTCATGCTGCACTTTGTGAAAAACCTTGGAGTAGCCTGTAAAGAACAAATTGCCCTTGATCGTACGACACCTTCAGTAATAATATTGAATTTCTTGTGCACCGCAAAATTCCTTTAAAGGTCCACATTGCTTATTAGAAATTTCTGGTTCAATCTTGTTTTTGCCTCTTGTCATAATGTTTTGTAAAACTCCTTTGATGATATTATTCACGAAGCCCTACCTTTGAAGAAACTCACAATCAACTGCACTAGATTTCTGTTGTAAGCTTAAAAATATTGATGTACTTAGGTCAATTGGAATTGAACTGCTTTCGTAAACCACACTCAGTGCAATAGTTAGGTTTTCGGTTCCCACGTCTTCCAGTGCTAAAAGTTAGTTTATCTTTATATCGTCCGACCCTCTTGCCTTATTTTTTTTTATCCGTTTAGACGTCAAACTTGCGATTGTGAATTTTTCAACCCATTTTTCTGTTTTTGAATTTCATACGAGTTTTCCTTATATTCATACAATTGCTTTAGTATCGTTTCTTTCTCCAGGATTATGATGCTGCCTGAGCTTAAAAAGACCATTAGATAAAATTACCTTCTTTTTACCGGATATTTCTATGAATGTTGATACAGTTTTTATGTTCACTTGTTGGTACTTTTTAATTTTTCCACACTGTTTGTTTAACCAGTCTTCGTTAGCTGTTTTGCACATTTTCCCAACTTGTTTACTTGAATTTTCAAATTTTCTTTTTTGACTTCATCTGTAAATTTAACCTTGGTTTTCTCATCAATAACTTTTAAAATTTTGTCTGCCCTCCATTTATTGTTTGTTTCTTTAGCAATTTTGCATTTTGTTTTGCGAAAAAAACAGTATGCCACGAGAGGGTCAGGATACTCTTCGAGAAAGCTTAAATACATTATTAATTAAAATGAAATTAGGATGGTAAGTGCAGGAATCATTCTGATTCTTAACAGTTTGAAAAATATTGCCCTGTCTGTACATGCAAGCATTCAACTTTCCAACTAGCTTGCCATAATTTTATGCTGACCGGTAAATAAAGGAATACAGCAGAAAAAAAAGGCATTAGCCAATGTAAGGTTCTGCTATAACTGGAGTAATTTTGAATATATCTATGGGGATTTGTCTGAAGGAAAGTCAAACAAATAAGTATCAAACAGTAGAATTTTTGGAGAAATGTTTTTGGGGGACAACCTTTGTTACCTTTATGTTATATGTATTGTACTTACAAGGGCCTATAGAAAGTTAAACTTTATTTTTTAGGATATCTTTGATGGCTCCCATGTGACACTGAAAGAGAAAAAAGTTATTGCAGAAAAGTTATATTCTAGTTGTCATAAAGCGACCTATTTCATGGACTTGAGTGCAGTCATTGTTGACAACATCATCAATATTGATCAACAAACTCTGCCACAGTTGCTACTGTACGACGCAGCACTTGTCTTTGTTTTAAACTGTATGAAAGAGTTCAAGGTGTTGGAGTCATCTACTGAATTGATTGGTGATCATGATTTAACTCCTTTGCTAGGCAAGCTTATTGATGCATTAGTGCGATGCTCCACGGTTGCTAAGTAAGTAATTTCTTTATGGAAAATGTTACATATAATGGACATTATAAAAAACTATATATATATATATATATCCTTGTCTAATATCTTCTATTTGAATTTTACTGTCAAGTTCATTTGTAAACTTTCTAAAATATATAGTAATATGAAATGCATATTAACTTTGCTTTTTCATAACTTGACCTATTGTGTCAGGTTAAAGCAGGTTGTTTTGCTATTGTATGACAATTCTTTGAAGGTGATAGTGTTTTCATGTGATTGCGTAAGCTTGTTTGTTTTGCTTTGTTGACTGATTGTTTATACAGGGTATAAAGAACTTCTCTGTTGTGTGTAATAGACGAATTTTGGTTTTGACCTGTTTGGCGTAGAGGTGTACAACTAGTTTTTGGAACTCAAACTTTTTTGGATATGTACTATTTTTACTTGCATATAGATCAAAAATATTTTTTATCTGTATGGTGAACGACAAAAACTATCAATAAAACTTAGTTTAGAACTCTTAGTTTCATGTTTTCACAATCGTCAGCTAAACATAACAATTGTGAAAACATGAAACTGGCAGTTCTAAACTAAGTTTTGTTGATTTTTTTGGTCCTCCACTATATGATAGCTCTAATATTCTTATATTATTGAGCACTAGCGATAGCCAATAATTGCTTCGATACTGGTATTTTATCTGTATGTATAACATGTGTTGTATATCATTTTCGGCTGGCCTGCTCCTAACTACTACTTTTCAGGAAATTTCCGGGTTTATTTTAATCGTGCCGGCAGTAACCCGGTTATTCGAGGGGAAAATAGTTACATGAAGCCAGAGTGTGCTCGGTTGAGCATTTTCACACTTTTTATTATGAAGATTTTCTATGTATTTTAAGCACTGATAATTACTTTTTACAGTTAACCTATAAAGAGGAATGAATTTTCTTTTCACTTATTTTGAATTATTTTTGCAATACTTTAACTTTACCAACCAGGTCTTGAAGCTTGTAAAATACAAATATAAACAAGTGATTTCTACAGCATTACATTTTGTCGTAAAAATTACTTCATTCATAATCCATGTTTGTATAGTATAATTATTTTATTTGGAGGGAGTTTCATCGAGAGACTTTACCCTCAAACTTTATGTTAAGAGAGATAGTTATACCCATTTCTTCAATTATTTTGCTTTTTACAGAAGGCCGTTTTTACTTTCAGTTTGTGTTTTTGCCATCCGTTTTCAGATCATTCGTTTTATTAAAAATCATGCTTTTTAGACCGTTGTTTTAACCTTTATTGTTCTTAAAGAGGATTTTAATGTCTAAATTTTATGGTGTGTTATGCACTCAATTAAATTTTAATCATACTATAGTTTCTTTTCCCTCCAGGTTGATATCTGTTTCTGACAGTTTTTTAATTAGGAACGTTGCATTTTATTGGGGTATAAAGGATTGGAATATCATTCACAGTTAGATAAGTGATGAGGAAATCCTTTGTTTATTTCATTCTCTATTTTGGTTCAAGTTGCAGTCCCNGTTTAGACGTCAAACTTGCGATTGTGAATTTTTCAACCCATTTTTCTGTTTTTGAATTTCATACGAGTTTTCCTTATATTCATACAATTGCTTTAGTATCGTTTCTTTCTCCAGGATTATGATGCTGCCTGAGCTTAAAAAGACCATTAGATAAAATTACCTTCTTTTTACCGGATATTTCTATGAATGTTGATACAGTTTTTATGTTCACTTGTTGGTACTTTTTAATTTTTCCACACTGTTTGTTTAACCAGTCTTCGTTAGCTGTTTTGCACATTTTCCCAACTTGTTTACTTGAATTTTCAAATTTTCTTTTTTGACTTCATCTGTAAATTTAACCTTGGTTTTCTCATCAATAACTTTTAAAATTTTGTCTGCCCTCCATTTATTGTTTGTTTCTTTAGCAATTTTGCATTTTGTTTTGCGAAAAAAACAGTATGCCACGAGAGGGTCAGGATACTCTTCGAGAAAGCTTAAATACATTATTAATTAAAATGAAATTAGGATGGTAAGTGCAGGAATCATTCTGATTCTTAACAGTTTGAAAAATATTGCCCTGTCTGTACATGCAAGCATTCAACTTTCCAACTAGCTTGCCATATTTTTATGCTGACCGGTAAATAAAGGAATACAGCAGAAAAAAAAGGCATTAGCCAATGCAAGGTTCTGCTATAACTGGAGTAATTTTGAATATATCTATGGGGATTTGTCTGAAGGAAAGTCAAACAAATAAGTATCAAACAGTGGAATTTTTGGAGAAATGTTTTTGGGGGACAACCTTTGTTACCTTTATGTTATTTGTATTGTACTTACAAGGGCCTATAGAAAGTTAAACTTTATTTTTTAGGATATCTTTGATGGCTCCCATGTGACACTGAAAGAGAAAAAAGTTATTGCAGAAAAGTTATATTCTAGTTGTCATAAAGCGACCTATTTCATGGACTTGAGTGCAGTCATTGTTGACAACATCATCAATATTGATCAACAAACTCTGCCACAGTTGCTACTGTACGACGCAGCACTTGTCTTTGTTTTAAACTGTATGAAAGAGTTCAAGGTGTTGGAGTCATCTACTGAATTGATTGGTGATCATGATTTAACTCCTTTGCTAGGCAAGCTTATTGATGCATTAGTGCGATGCTCCACGGTTGCTAAGTAAGTAATTTCTTTATGGAAAATGTTACATATAATGGACATTATAAAAAACTATATATATATATATATATATATATATATATATATATATATATATATATATATATCCTTGTCTAATATCTTCTATTTGAATTTTACTGTCAAGTTCATTTGTAAACTTTCTAAAATATATAGTAATATGAAATGCATATTAACTTTGCTTTTTCATAACTTGACCTATTGTGTCAGGTTAAAGCAGGTTGTTTTGCTATTGTATGACAATTCTTTGAAGGTGATAGTGTTTTCATGTGATTGCGTAAGCTTGTTTGTTTTGCTTTGTTGACTGATTGTTTATACAGGGTATAAAGAACTTCTCTGTTGTGTGTAATAGACGAATTTTGGTTTTGACCTGTTTGGCGTAGAGGTGTACAACTAGTTTTTGGAACTCAAACTTTTTTGGATATGTACTATTTTTACTTGCATATAGATCAAAAATATTTTTTATCTGTATGGTGAACGACAAAAACTATCAATAAAACTTAGTTTAGAACTCTTAGTTTCATGTTTTCACAATCGTCAGCTAAACATAACAATTGTGAAAACATGAAACTGGCAGTTCTAAACTAAGTTTTGTTGATTTTTTTGGTCCTCCACTATATGATAGCTCTAATATTCTTATATTATTGAGCACTAGCGATAGCCAATAATTGCTTCGATACTGGTATTTTATCTGTATGTATAACATGTGTTGTATATCATTTTCGGCTGGCCTGCTCCTAACTACTACTTTTCAGGAAATTTCCGGGTTTATTTTAATCGTGCCGGCAGTAACCCGGTTATTCGAGGGGAAAATAGTTACATGAAGCCAGAGTGTGCTCGGTTGAGCATTTTCACACTTTTTATTATGAAGATTTTCTATGTATTTTAAGCACTGATAATTACTTTTTACAGTTAACCTATAAAGAGGAATGAATTTTCTTTTCACTTATTTTGAATTATTTTTGCAATACTTTAACTTTACCAACCAGGTCTTGAAGCTTGTAAAATACAAATATAAACAAGTGATTTCTACAGCATTACATTTTGTCGTAAAAATTACTTCATTCATAATCCATGTTTGTATAGTATAATTATTTTATTTGGAGGGAGTTTCATCGAGAGACTTTACCCTCAAACTTTATGTTAAGAGAGATAGTTATACCCATTTCTTCAATTATTTTGCTTTTTACAGAAGGCCGTTTTTACTTTCAGTTTGTGTTTTTGCCATCCGTTTTCAGATCATTCGTTTTATTAAAAATCATGCTTTTTAGACCGTTGTTTTAACCTTTATTGTTCTTAAAGAGGATTTTAATGTCTAAATTTTATGGTGTGTTATGCACTCAATTAAATTTTAATCATACTATAGTTTCTTTTCCCTCCAGGTTGATATCTGTTTCTGACAGTTTTTTAATTAGGAACGTTGCATTTTATTGGGGTATAAAGGATTGGAATATCATTCACAGTTAGATAAGTGATGAGGAAATCCTTTGTTTATTTCATTCTCTATTTTGGTTCAAGTTGCAGTCCCCACTTTGTAAGGTATCTCAGGGAAATTGTGGTACTCGCAGCCCATTTGACTCGACCCCAGCTGTAAGAAAACCGAACAGTGAAAAGGTACTTTAAAAGGTTTTAGTAACTGGAGTTTTCGATTGACATCTTAGTTTTGACATAAGCACTAGTTTTTATTATTCTTTACTAGGAATATAATTTTCACGTGGACCAAAAATGAGGAGGACAGCTGTGAAATTGATCATGATATATACTCGCTTGTCATCGACGCAGGCGCTGTACCGCATGCCAAAAAGTCAAACATCTGGGCCGTCGCACCAGGTATGTGACTTTATCATCATCACTATCATCATCATCATTACAATAATCGTCGTGACCATCATCTTCAAGACGATTATTCCTGTTTTACCTTCGTTAATTTACCTCTGATAAAGCTCTTGCCCACAGCATTGGGGTCTGATAGTAATAAGCTTGAACTTAAATTATAATATAGTAAACCAATACAACGTCTCGAAAAATTAATGAGTTAAATTTCCAAGAGTTAAATCGTTTTTTTTTGACTTCGGAGACGGGCAAATAAGCCACTTTTCAATGCATTCAGTGTTAAACCTTTCTGTGTGTAGCTGATATTTTATATGGCAAACAAGAGGTATCAAAATGACATTGTTTCATTAAAGATTAACATATAATTTTATAAATACGCTGCATATGAGGCGAAGCAAAAGGAGTGGGCTCGACGCGCATGCTTTAATTTAGATCCTTAGAAGTTCAAACTTATACAATTCTTGTTTACATCTGAAGGGTCATTTTCGTTAATACCTTTGGAAACGCGTGCCCCTATCCCGAAATTCAGCTCCAGTCATCCAAGACAACAAACAACAAACCACAGGAGAGCTGTATCTTGACGCAATCGAAAGAGTACCGAAAAAAACTAAAATACCTTATCTATCTATCTATCTATCTATCTATCTATCTATCTATCTATCTATCTATCTATCTATCTATCTATCTATCTATCTATCTATCTATCTATCTATCTATCTATCTATCTATCTATCTACCTATCTATCTATCTATCTATCTATCTATCTATCAATCTATCTATCTATCTATCTATCTGTCTATCTATCTATCTATCTATCTATCTATCTATCTATCTATCATCCATCTATCTATCTATTTATCTATCTATCTATCTATCTATCTATCTATCTATCTATCTATCTATCTATCT
>RDPX01000109.1:0-11520 GCA_003991215.1 Morbakka virulenta | reverse complement strand
AATACCCCCTTTGCTGTGGCAATTCGTTTCCGTATTTCTACCATGCATCTTCCATCTGATGTAATCATGCTGCCAAGATAATTAAACTTATCTACTTGTTGAATGTCTTCTCCATCTATTGATATTTTGCAGCTCAAATTCTCATTCCTTTTGCTAACCGTCATGCAAAAAGTCTTCCGACGATTGATACTGAGACCCCTTGCCCCACTTTCCTCTACAACGGTGTCAAGCAGTTGTTGTAGCTTCTCTGGAGTGTCGGCTATGAGCGTCGTGTCGTCAGCATATCGTATATTATTCAAGTTGTACCCTCCGATCACAAAACCATGTTTTCCCTCGATTTATTTACAGATCAGAAAAAAAAAAGAATTTTTTGTAGCCGTAAGTAGGAGGAACTGCTATTTGCTAGTGGACTGTAGTGAAAAGCCCCGAATTCTGAAATACGGTGTTAAACTATACGTGCTTGTTTAGTTATAGATATGTGCAAAGACTCGATGTCGTGGAAGTTTATTGTTCAAGAGAATATTTGTATTTGAAAGTAGAAATTCAGACCGAGTGTATAAAATTGGGCATTGATTGGATTGTAGTTTATCACATTTGGTTTACTAGTTGTAGTGTAAAGACTATGGAAAGTGGTATCTAGTATGTGAACCAAATTTAAATCCAGGATTAAAGAGCTGCACCTTGCAGTAGGAACTTTGGTAGTGGGATTATTTGCCAAAAATGGGGTTAATTTGTTGTTTTTCCGGAATGGCATTTTGCTTTTCTGAAAGATGCGTGGCCAATTCATAGATAGATTATCAAATAATTATTAGACAATTATTTTACCTGTTTCAGTAAGGTAGCTATACTGGTAGGGCACTTGATAATCGCTAAGCAGTTTAGCAGTCAGATTTCCTTTCATTTAGTTTTGTTTGTTTATTATTGTTTCCATTTACCAATGTTGCATTATTTTCTATCTTTTATTTATTATTTTTGTATATACGTTTTATTATTCTTGTCTCCCTAGTTATCTGAAAACTTTTCTTTCACGGCAATAAGCTTGTCCCCTGTAAATACACCCTTTTCCATATTTTACCTAGTAACTGCCAGGTGGTTATTTAAAGAACTGTTAATCTTTTTTTAACCATGATTGAATTTCGGTAAAAATCAATCTCAAGTTCAAATTGAAATTGAAGTGTGAATATTTACTTGTGTACATGTTTTTTCCTATTTGCAAGCTATTCTGATCCGTTAATTCATAATCATACCATTACTTGGTCATTAGCATCTGCTTTTATCTTTTTTTGACAGAATTACCCAAAATGTTACGTGAAGCTATTGAGAACTGGCAAAGTATTCAAGTGAAAAAGTTCGTAGTGAGTGGTGACACACAAGATGATTTTATGGCATCCCAAAGATTGCTAATCAGCAGTGTTGTACAAAGGCAGCTTGCTGCCGACATGTATGGTAAGAAAAGAGGTTAACTGCAAAACCATGTTTTTGTTGAGTTAAGTTCCAGAAATATTGAACGTAAGGGCTAATTTAAGCCAGGAATTGGTAGAGCAAGGGCTGTTAATTTTAAATGTTTTTATAAGAATTAACAGTCCCTACTCTAACACACTTCCTAAGTTTTGAAATATGCTTCTTGTGAATTTTGCATCGTAGTATTTTTCCTATTTGGCACCATGTTGACATCCAAGAAGGCATAAGATTAAGACGAATATTAAACCTGGTTCATTTGCTTCTGTGCTTATGTACATAAATGAGTAATATTTCATCGTTTACAGTTTCCTTCGCCATTTCTTCATTGTATATTCAGGCTGGAGTGCGGGAGTGTCTAAGCCCCTCTGTTTTTTAAAAAATGGTATTAACGTCTTTCCCCCCCCCAGTAACTGGGGTTCAGACGGAGCCCTTTACAGAGACTTGCATTCGGCAGTGAGAAATTTCTTGGTCGGATGCCCTTCCTGACGCCAACCAATGGCTTTTTCTTTTCTGAATTTGCAAAGTCGTCCGCTCGGGGAATCGAAACCGGAATTCTTGGTCACGGTGCAGTTGCACTAACCATTGTCTAAGCTCCTCTGTATTTTCGGTATCTTTCTTTTCGAGTGTCACTTGTTCCAGATGTTATTTGTCCCTTAAACTTGACTTTAATTTTTCCGCTACATCCATTAATGCCTGGTCTTCTGCTACTCGTAGAATGACCTTTTTTTAATCTGAAAGCTTAAAAGATTATACATATACAAAATTTTAACTTGTTAGCGAACGTTTCAAGCTTGTTTTTCGTTTACATGTGACGTTAATTTATGATAATAAATGTTCCTTTTTTGAGTATCAGCTGAGCACCCAGTTATCTTTTAGCTCAGGCATTGCTGCTTTGATAGGAAGAACTACATTCTCCTTGCCCTCCCACAGAAACGTATTCGTTTAAATTTACTGTATATATTAGATAGCCTGAGGTCTGTTGTTTTGTTGTTTTCATAAACCCTAGTTTTTTTCAAGTAGAGGATTATTCCATCTTAAATAAACCAAGGATCTTGGCATTTTTAATCACTTTATCACAGCTTTTATATCATATATATATATATATATATATATATATATATATATTACTAGATTATCCATTAATTTACAAATATGTATTTCTAGTGGAAACTATGTAGGACTAAGTAGAACGGTCAAGCATTTGCCCTTTGAAATTTTCAAGGAATTCGCTCTGACAAAAAGGTGCCTGAAATTTCTGTTTCTGTATTATATGTTTAGCTATTTTTACATTTGCTCCTTTTTTAAAAGTCCATTTGAACATCATGTGCGGAAAGTATGTACAAACAAAACCAAATATCTTATGACAAATCTACTTTTTTTACAATTTTATAGGGATTTTGGGATTTTAGCACCTTTATTTAAAGATTAAATAGACTCTTGTATTTTCCTATTGTTTTTGAGACTTCGAAAATTCCAACAATTGAGGTAAATTGGAATGGTAAAACTTTTTAAGCGCTTGAACTAAAATAATCTTCTTAAATTTTCACTATTTTCTTGCCTCAGTCACGTACATCTGTATGGCAATTGACGTGGGGTTGTCTGTTTGAACACAGATTGCTTGAGTTTGGCTGTAACTTTTAGTGTGCCGTTTGACACAGGGAGAAGGGCCTCCCATGAGTGCCGTAACCGAGTTGGACTTTTATATTTGCGCCATGCTATGCGCCATTCGCCATTCGCGATTTTTTGGGTCATTGGCACTACGCATGCGCAGTTGTCTTACTCTTATGGAGCTAAAATATATCTTACTTATTGTTGAATGCCAAATACCGTTTAAGTGGTCTATAATACTGTACAAGGTGCTTTTTCCTCTTAGAAACTACATACATACTCCAGGAATCGAAAATTCAAGCAAGTTTTTGCCAGTACTATCAAATTTGAAACAACTGCCCAAGACAAAAATTCTTAACTGATAAGTACACAAATTCACTTCTGCTCTAAAAGTAGAATTTCCTTTTCCCTAATGGGTCTCTTCCTTTTGACAAAGTAAAAAGGCATCATTTTACATTGTTGTAAAATGGAGCATGTCGTCGAACGAGTGTATCGGAACATTTTATTTACCTATGGCCGACTGATGAATATGGCTATCACTACAACTGGAATGTAGTTAGTTGGAGGAATGTGAGTTAGAAAGAATAACTTAATCATGCTGTAGTTTTACTTTAGTTTTACCTGCATGGTAAATTTGTAGAAAGCTTTGAACCTTAGTTATTCGTGAAGCCTATCGTTACTGAAGTGAGATACAGCGACATAAGTGGATTCTTCAGTTTATGCTATTCCCAGAAGTATGTTTGAATGAAAACAGAATGTTACTGGACAGTTTTTTCTTTACACGTTATTATTTCTTCTCACTTTTGTCTTTCTTCTTCAGATGGACACAAATTTGATACAGTAGGCATTCTAAAACATGCCGTGCATACGTTGTTATGCGTTGTTGAATTTTTGTGTATAGCAGGGAAGACTGAGATAAGCGAATCATGTAAGAAGGGATTAATAGAGACCTTGGTAGGTTTTTCAACAAACCCAATCATGGAACCGTACCAAGAATTGGTAAACGATATAATGGAGTTGTTGGTGCAGCCTCTTAAGGAAGAAAAAGTGCAGGAAATACTGCAGTACCATATACTTACAGTATGCAATGGGATTCTAAAGGTGGATCGAGAAAGCAGTTCAAGGTATTTTGTAACGAAAGTATGTTGGAGAAAGTGTAACGCTTATTTAGCACAGCGTTTCCTTAATAGTAAAATAACGGTAATTGCGCAGAGCTTGAAAAGACTCTACATTTAAGAAGGGTCCTAAAAGGATTTTGATCCAGAAAAACTCCTTTATTGACTTTTGAAAATGGTAAACAGAGTACTTGGGTAAATGCTAGGGTTCCTTGAACTGATTCTTAAGTGGAACTGTTGTGAAAATCTATCGGAAATGATTTTTTATAGATATTAAAGTAGAGAAATCAGCCATTTACAATTTACACTAAATGCCCCCTCCCCCACTCGTTCTATCCCTCCCTCTTTCTTTTCCCCCTTCCCACTTACCTTTTTTATCACAGCTGAAAAAAAGTGGCTTAATGTTGATTCCACAAATGTGTCGTTTCATTTGAATAACAACCAGAACATGTATATATTAGACTTGCGGGGGTGAGTGGAAAAAGGGATATTGGGATCATATCAAGTCATTTAATCATAAAAAATACTTTAAAGGAACATCATTACCAAAGTAGGTGTGGCAAGAAACTAGTAAAGAAAACGGTAACCCAAAACTCGACTGGTCGATCATGAATTCTGTACCTGCTTATAATGAAATTTCAAAACAATGCCAGTTATGCTTGCACGAGAAAGTAGAAATTCTCACTTATTCCAACTAAAATCAATTACTTATAAAAGAGACGAATTTATTTCTGAATGTCCCTATGAGAACCAGTATACCCTAATGAATCATAAGAGCTAAATTTAGAATTATTTAACGTTCGATTTGTTTAGTGAAGAGTTTGTTCTGTTTGTAAACAGCTTGTATGTGCCTGATGATCGTTGAATAAATGAAACTTTTAGTTTCACAGAAATCCTGTTACAAAGTACAATATGAGATATAAGCTTACTGGTGAAGAAGATATTGAAAACAACAGAGAAGCCCGCATAATATAGGAAAAAAATAGGCAAAATGTATATATATCATAACATTAAATGTGTATGTGATGTTATGGATAATTAGTTTCACTTTGTGATGTCAAAGTACTCTACTTAATTTTAGTTAATGGTATATACACCGTTCTAGTTTATGTGTATTGAATCGAAGACCTTGTGGTTTACATTCGACGTTTTTTACAGCCCTGCTTTGGTTTGGAAAGTTTAACGCCTTTACAGTTTCTTTGCCGTTTGTTTTCGCTATGGCGCAGTTTAAACAAATGAGCTATTTTCTTTCCCATGATGGGAGTTGCAATTGTTTATTTGGCTGCTATCTAAGATGTATGATTTAACACCATTTTTTCCCACTGCAGTAAAACACATACAAAAGCGGTACTTTTAGAGTGCCTGAAATTTATGAAGACTGTTATGAACAAGTCGTCAGGACACCAATACTTACTGGATTTTTTTGCCGACAAAACAGATGACTTTAGAGATATAATTACTTCAGCAGGGAATAAAAAGTGCAGCTCTGCATTTTTTACCGAAATTTTGCATATTGCTGTTAAGGTATTGGATGGTAAGAAAACTTTTGTTTTTTGTTTATAGATTTTGCCTGCTTGCCAGTCGGTCTGCCTGTTTGTCCGTCTGTCAGTCCGTCTGTGAGTTGGTCAGTTTGTTTGTTTGTCTGTTTATGTGCAAAATAAGTTACCAACGGATTTCAATTAAATTTTCAGTAAATGTTGACAGTATCACAAAAAAAGAACTGATTAAATTTTGGTGTTGATCGACAAACGTTTTGAGACTCTAAGTGCTTTTTTAAATGGTCCAATAACGCTACAGACCAACAGACCGTTGTGGACGTAAAAGAAAATATAATGTTTTCATTTTCTGTAAACAAGGGTGCCGTGGCATAGTTTTTCATTTTCTGTAAACAAGGGTGTCGTGGCATAGTTCCTTAAAACGCCTGTCAAGTTAACCCAGATCCCCGGGTTGAATTCGGGCAGTGCATTGCTTTTTTTCCCTCATAAGATGTTTCCATCTTTTTAGAGACACTAGCAGAGGAAGCACTTGATTTGAATAAGTTGAAATCCTTTTTTAAACTTTTACTGCCAAAAAGTAAAAGGATACAACGTATTGTAGCTGCTTGGCTGAGGTTTGCATTCTCGCGAGTGCCTTTTTAGTTATTGTATTTATTTTGCTTATCTTATCCGTAGTAACGCCATGCATTCTGTGTGTAAAGTTTTGCTTTGACCACAGTCCTTTATTTCAATTTTGTGGCGTAAAATATTAATCACAAACCCAGGCTCTTTCCTGTAATACGAGTCGAGTCAGTCTTGGGTCTGTGGCCTTAATGTTGAAGACCCTCGGGTTAAACTGTATTATAATTTCATGTAATATTTCATGTTGAGGACTGCAGAGAGTGAGTATGCATACTGATATAACGTAACGTTCTATTTTTCTTGTTTAACAAACGCTACATTACTTGCCGTGCAGACATTACATAAAAATTTAAAAACAAGGAGAGAAATACTGTTTACAAATTTTAATACTGTTCAACAAATTTTTTGGAGTATCAAGGAAACCATATAAATTTTATTTCATATTGTAGATGAAAGCACGGGCAGAAATAATGTCACCAATGTACTGGTCGAATTTTTTGTACAAGGAAGCGAAGCTGTTACAGAATGGTTAGTGAAGGCATTGATGCTACCCTGTGACGAAAGTGATACAAATCGGTTAGATGATTCATTAAAGGTGTTACTGGAGTCTATCATAAAATATCAAAGGTAAGAAATTAACATTCTTCAGGACAATTTAATTTGTTTTCCCCAATTAAATGTTGTTAGTATTAAATATGTTAAGGAAACTACCAGGTACAGTTAGGTATGCATAAGAAATGTGATAATTTTCAAGGGTTCATACTTCATTTAATATTTGATTACTTGTCGCATTGCATCAGATTCGCACCACCCCATGTTCAGGTGGTATTGACGTGCCTTTTATGCAAAGATGTGTTATAGGAAGATGTTTCGTTAAAGTGAAAAATTTGTCGTATTAAATGGCAACTGAACACTTTCTACCGTGTATCTCGGTACATAGTGCAGTGTTTTCAGACACTAGATTCCAGATTAGAATAGGAAAAATTGATATGTCATACTAGGTAAGTAGGAGAAGACAATCGTTGCTTTATATTATGTTCATAAGCTTTCAACGGAAACCAAAAGGGCAGAAAACGAAGCCGGCAAGAGAGGCCTACAAGGGTTGCATTATGAAAGGCCTCACCTGTTCAAACCAGATTTGGGATAGTACTCCGCATCTCGCTACTGATCGCAATCATTGGAGGTGTCTTGTGGCTGCCTGGGATCTATTGAAATGTTGAAATGCTAATGGAGTAGTAATAGTGGTAGTAGCAGTTTTATGATGATGATGGTGATTATTATTGTTATTATTATCTTTATTATTATTAGTTGTAGTTGTAATTGTACTTGTGCTTATAGTAGTAGTCACAGCAGTGGTAGTAGAGAAGTAATAGTAATAGTAATAGTAATAATAATAGTAATAGTAATAGTAGTAGTAGTGGTAGTAGAAGTAGTAGTAGTAATAGTAGTAGTAGTAGTAGTAGTAGTAGTAGTAATAGTAGTAGTAGTAGTAGTAGTAGTAATAGTAGTAGTAGTAGTAGTAGTAGTAGTAGTAGTAGTAGTAGTAGTAGTAGTAGTAGACAGAATAGCTTGAGAAGTAAAGCCTCTCTTAACAACTTGTTAAGTTTGAAATAAAAATTGTAATATTTACGGAAACGCACTGGTAAGAGAAAACGAGGATGATAATGTTTCTTTACTTCAGAATTTTCATTGAACTACTTCTGTTTAATCTTGTACCAAAAACAATCACACACAAAGAGCAGAAATAGTGGTTCCAAGGCAGATTTTATCTTCTGTATCACTCATTTACCAATGACTTTACTGACAAGTCCTTTGAGTAGACCTTTGCTTGTTATTAATGTTTTAGGATAATTGGGCAAGTCTTTTTATTTTAATGTCTCTGGTGGACGTAAGAAATATAAATAACCCACACGGCCTTGTACTTTTTATGAAAACCTTCTTCAATAGCTTTTTAGGTATATTTTCTTCTAAATTAGTATGCATACGTTTTGTTTTCTCGATGTAGCACAACGGTACCTCATGTTCCCTTTTCAAGTTTTCTTTCAAAAATGTATAACCAGGTGGTTTTGAGACCTTCGGTAAAAAGCCCCTGTAAACTCCACGTCACATCAAGTATTCTGCTCCAGACCATAATTCTACAGCACCTCCGTAATAACAGCATAATAATTAACAAGATTTCTCAATCGGTTCACCCTGTTCATTTTGAGGAGGAAAGCGTTAATTAGTGATTTCTTCTACAGAATTACATGTAGATTAACAAAATCAACTTTGACAAGTGGATGTTACTGTGGTCTTCGGGATATGAAAATAGGCCACTTACGCTGAGTCGCACGTCTTGAGTACGTTGCGTTTGCGATATGTTTTTTCATGATTCATCTGTCATTTTTCATTCCAGTTATCCTGAAATATAGGTTACTGCTTTCAGGAAGAGTTTTTGAGATGTTAACTGAACGGAAATCAAGAATGTTGGTATCAAAGATTAAGAAACTGGTTAGACCAACTGACAACGTATTCTTGATTTTAGGAGATGGTCGGGAGGAAATGTTTTGGAAGGATGATCGCTCTACTGATCTTATGGACGTGGGGAACGTAACGCCTTTGTGACAATTTTTCAAGAAAAACCGTATTTAAGGCTCTTGAGTTTTAAGAAATTGCCCTCACAAATTTTTCGTTTTGCCCGTGCGAGGTTTTGCACGCTTTGAACATCTTCACCGTGTGTGGAGGCGTGCCCGTATTGTATTCATAAAATATGTAGAGTTTTTATGATACTTCTTGAAAACACTGACTGCAAGCTAACTCGCCTGACCGCTTTCCAATCTTCACGAGTGAAGGTGTGCATAAAAAAGCTTGCGGTAACATTCGTTCTGCTCAAGAAAGACAAGAACTATATTTTAATCAATTGCCAAGGATGATAGAGGTTGCCAAAACGCTCGTGTAAAGAAGCAGAGAATGGATGAAAAAAAAGGTGCCAAATTTTTATTTAAATGACTTGGCCCATACACTTGCGATATCAAATAGAAAGCTTTGCTCTTTAATAGACAAATATGAAACAGAAAGTAAAACTAAGTACTGTGTTCCCATTTTAAAACAATACATAGACTCTGATGAAATGCAAATGGTGTGAAACCGCCTTGTGATGAGAACCTGCGCTTAGTGAAAACACCGGTCCTCTCTTGTTCAACTGACGACCAACCAACTACTGATGAAAAAATGGGTTCTTTTAGTTAAACTTACTTCATTCTGTCCTTCTGAAGAGAAAATTGATAATTCCTTGCCATTTCGCCAGCAATGCTATAAGGAAATAGAAGCAGACAGCCAGTAGCACTCAGTTTAATGTCAGCGGTTACTATACGTTCATTACATGTTACTTCATAATTTCTGCATATACCTGATTTCCAATATTACTTGGCCACTTCCTATTGTTTTAGTTCTTTTACCATTTTAGTTTTAAATCCCCTTTTTTTCCTAACAGGACACGTATTGATATCGGTATTTGTACATATTACTTTTTAATTATATATTTATTGAAACGTTTTTATCTTCTATATATATTCGTAATAATAATGATAATCTTTTCTTTGTTTGAAAACGACTTCTGCGAAGAAATGAAATTCATTTCCAGAGGCTTCTCCCTTAATCCTGGTGGTGCCAACAATAGCAGAGGTTTGAAGACCACCTAACACATCTGGGATCTCTAGCTCTTTTAGGTATCTTTCCAACCGTCTTGACACAACTCCCAGCTCACCTACTACAACTGAGACAACATTGGTTCTCACACAATACATTCGTCTTACTTCCAACGCCAGTAGGGCGTATTTAGTACACTTCTCATTTTCCCTTCCAACCACATTCTTGTCCCAGGGTGGGGAAAAATCTATGATGGTCCACATCTTTGCTACTTTGTTAATAACTACAGTGTCCGGACGATTATATTCCAATTGTTTGGTAGTCATGACACTTTTGCCCCCGTCCCCCATATCTCAACAGTACCATCTTCCCTAGTTCTCACATCATCAGGTACCTCTTCAAACCACTTTCTAGCACACTTCATCTCAAACGTCCGGCGCAACTCCCAATAAAGTCGTAATCCCATGCGGTCATGGCTTCTTTGGTACTCCTTCTGAGCCAATCCACAACACCCTGCAGTAAGGTTTGCAGCTGACTCAGAGAACTGTCCACAAGCCCGACATTCTACAACAATATCTTCGCCTTCGATTGCTTTCCTGAACAGTCTCGCTCGCAGGGCCTGCTCCTGTGCATCACATACAAAGTCTAAATTACTCTTTGCTAGATATCCAGTTCTAAGCCATTGCCTTGATCTCGCATTCGCTTCATCTGCAACATCCCTTAAGAACTTTCCGTGCATCTTCTTCGCAATCAATTCTTCTGCCCTCTCACTGCCTACACGCATCACATGGCCGGATTTGGTCTCAACTGTGTCAACTCCGCTAGCTACAACCTTCAGCATCCATTCCTCATTTCTAACTACATACTCCCTCAGTGATATCTCATCATTCCGTACACAATCTCTTACAGTTATCAATCCCCTTCCTCCATCCTTCCTCTTCTGATACAATCTGACTACACTACTTCTAATATGAAAGACTCCAAACATTGCCAGTATTTTCTTTGTTTTTATGTCTATGTCACGTAACTCCTTATCCGACCATTCCAATATTCCAGCACTGTATCTCAAAACACTTCTAACTCCAACCAACTAGCTTTTTCATTATGCTTCTTTTTGACAGACCAAATACTGCCCCAGTACTCCCTAACCTTATCTGCATTTGGGGTATTGTCACTGATCACCTCTGAACTACCATTCAGCCCTTTATATTACGGAATATATATAGTATATCCTCCAGGGAATATCTCTCTTAATTTCTGGAGAACATCATTCTCAACCTCTGTCAATGCACCCTGCTGAACAGTGGGACACCTGCTGGACGAGGGACCTTCACAAGGTGTTCCAGTCCCATTCACATCGTTATCCTCTATACTTTGATTCGACATTCTACCATAATTGACGTTAGTGAATACACCACTACCGGCAGTTTTATCGAGTCTCCATCTCTAGGAAAGTGGCCAACCAAGGCTTAAGATCCCTTCCCAACCTTTGATAGTTTTACTGAGCTACCATCTCTAGGAGGGCTGCCACCCAAAGCTATAGACCCCTTCCGACCTTCCCTTAAGTCATTTCTTATGGGAGCTTGGCGTTA
>RDPX01001086.1:0-15061 GCA_003991215.1 Morbakka virulenta | reverse complement strand
AAGATTGTAATCCTGCAATCTGCACGAATCCTGAGAAAAGTCCTTGAAAATTGAGGAGACTTGCTGTCACCAATATCAAAGAGACATTACCGCTGAATAAAATGACATCTTATCAGTGTGCGATAATTCTATAATAATAATAATAATAATAATAATAATAATAATAATAATAATAATAATAATAATTAAATATTATTATTATTAATTGAGGCCAGAAGACCTGATCTAATTGTGGTTAATAAGAAAAGCAAATCTTGTAT
Source organism: Morbakka virulenta (assembly GCA_003991215.1). Taxonomy (NCBI): domain Eukaryota; kingdom Metazoa; phylum Cnidaria; class Cubozoa; order Carybdeida; family Carukiidae; genus Morbakka; species Morbakka virulenta. Next base: position 14,801 of record RDPX01001086.1, on the reverse strand, counting down.
CATTATTGATGTTGCTGTACCAGGAGATTGTAGGGTACATGATAAGGAACAGGAAAAGATTGAAAAATATCAAAACCTGAAAATTGAATTAATAAGGCTTTAGTCACTGAAGAATGCTCGTGTTGTACCAATTGTTGTTGGAGCTTTGTCAAAAAAATGTCAAGGATAAAATGATATGCTGATTGGTAGCGAGTAAAAACAGTCTTTGTGCCTTCATAATGACATTTTCTCCATCATTAAAAGATGGTGACCTGGCTTTACGTGGCTTGCTTTGAGGAACATCATCAGCAGAAAACACGTTCGGTTTCGCCAATTCCCTCCCTACAGCTTTCAAGACGTGGTATCTGCGTCCATTTTTTCTGAGATAGCTTGTTTCTGAATCTTTTATTATCTATCGTACAGAATGCACTCTGTCAAACGAAACCCCTCGCTTGAACTTCTATAGGGAGAAGGAAGTTGGCAATGCACCGTTGTTTCAAAGTCATGCCCGCAAATGCTTCAAATTTATCGTTTGACAGTCCTTCCGAATAAGTTTGGTTGTCCTTCTGAACAAGTTTGGTTGAGCATTATTGTTTTATAAGGTCGCAATGTCATCGTTGAATGTTTTTTAGTTTCTTCACATTTTCGATTGGTTTTGCTAACTGGTGTAATAAAGCAAACAACATCATCTTTGGAATAACATAACATTATCACCGTCCTGACCTTTCGGCATTTCAATATATCTAACATTGACAGAATTGCACGATGGAGAAGGTGGTTATTCTTGGACAGAGCCACGCTGACTGTCTTTAGTTTTTATTTTTCAAATTTTGTTTTAAAAAAAGTAGGTCAAGTAGATTTTCAATTGCTTTACTTTCCGACCCACCCTCTACTTTTAAGCATTGGTCGATGCCCATATTGTTACCATTACTGTTACGGTTCCCACGAAGGCTACGAACGTAGCATTTATAATTTTTGTGACTCAATAACTCAGGTCACTAAAGATATGATTACTTAATAATAAAGTTATCATTATCTTAAACAGTGCATAAGCAGTGCTGCTGTTACAGTTAAGCGCTTCACAGTCAAAATACTTGAAACATTCCAGACAAGATTAACAGTAGTAACTCTTTAGGTTATTCAAAAATGAGTGAATGCAGAGTACAGTGGTAAGTAGGTATTATTAAAATTAAAAAACGAGTTCCTCTTGGTTTTAACCTCAGTAATCCCCAGCAATTGGAGCTCAGACAGTGCCCTTCGGAGGAACGTGCATTTGGCAGTGAGGAATTTCTTGGAAGGATACCCCTCCTGACACCAACCAATGACTTCTGCTTTTGAAAAGTTCGAAATTCCTTTCGCCCAATCAAAGAATCAAACCCGAAACCTCTTGGTAACGGTGCATCTGCACTATCCATTGAACCAAAGTTCCTTGTAAACTAGTGATTTAATATAGATCCTTCAAAAGTTTTTAATACGAATTTAATAGAAACAAACAAATAAGCACTTCATCCTACATTCTGCATAAATTGGACTGAAGAATCTTTATTTTAAAAGGGGAATACTGGGGAAAACTTTTCTTTTAGTTTTTCAAAAGTTCTGACTTTTTAAACCCTTATTCAGGTGCTCCTCACATTGGCCAAGATACTCATTGTTTTCAGTATTTTTTACGGTTTGAAAAAGTAGTTTACTTACAGGACAAAGAACCTTTCCACCGTTGCCATCTGTGTCACCAATGCTAAAATGTAACGTGTAATTTTATGTTTGTTACACAGTCACAAAATAATATCAAAAATGTATTTGAATACAATCAACTGGTATCTGTGTTATGCTGCTGCGACTTGTAATATCTGCTTGCCCTGATTTGTAATCCTGCCAATTTTTTTATACTCGTTGTGCCCAATCTATAACCCCTATTAAAATTTTTATGCCCCACTTTGTACTCCAACAACCTACCAGAGTTTGTATGAAAATCATGGTTGTAATCGTCGAATTACTGGTGGTATCACGTTAACTATATGTGTTGGCTTTAATATGTTCCTTATGATCTTAATGGTAGTAATTTTTGAGGGTACTAATTGTTGCAGGTCGACAAAATTAATTTTCGCAAAAGTATCGTTAAAAAAATTTCGGAAGTAAAAATTTTCGCAAAAGGTATAGCGTCATTGGTAAAAATTGACGTTGTTTCAAAAAAATTGGTTTGATTTTTTTAAAACAATGATTAAGCTTGAAAGTAAATTCTTCTCTTCGTATGAATGGAATATCGTTCTATTTCTATCCACGGTAAAATATTGGTAAAATATGGTTAAAACCAAGAAAAAATTATTAATTTGAATTCTTTCCCACGTACTCATTTTCGCGGATTTGGCCAACACTCGCAAAAAGCGCGAAAATCTGTACAAGCGAAAATTAGTACCATTAACGTAATTCATGGTCATAGTAAATATGTTAAAACCAACACATCAAACTAACCATCAACAAATCACCAACAATTCAGGGATTGTAAGAGGGACAATGATGAATTCCATAAAAATCCTGTCGGGGTGCTGGACTACAAGTTGGAGGAGAAAATTTGGATTTGGATAGGAGTTACAAATTGAGGCAAAAAGATAACAAAACAAAGTTGGATTACAAATAGGCGTAGCTTTAGGATTACAAATCGAGGGAAGAAGATTACAAATGGAAGCAAAGATCACAAATCGACGCAAGACTTATGAAACGATGCAAAACATGTGTGATAACTGTTTATCTGCATGTCTGGTAAAATTTTTAACTCTTCCAACAAGTAAGAACAAATAACGTTTATTTGTTACTGAGTGGTACCTTGTCATTACAAGAGGTTTTTAATTTTAATACAATGGAACGTACCGCCATCGCTAAGGCTGCAAGAAATGCTTCAAATTACTATTGTAAATTTTCTATCGTCCCTTCTTAATTTCACCTCCACCAAATATCTATTTCTCTGTCTTTCTTTCTTTCTGTCTGTCTCACTGCCTCTCTCTCTGTCTCTGTCTGTCTCTGTCTGTCTGTCTTTCTGTCTGTCTCTCTCTCTCTCTGTCTGTCTGTCTCTCTCTCTCTCTCTCTCTCTCTCTCTCTCTCTCTCTCTAGTGTATTGGCTCAGTAAACCGGTATCCACTTAAAAACATTTCAATTCAAAGGACGATATGGAAAAATGATGCTAATTTAAATAGGAAAGAAATTTATGACATCAACAAGTGTTTATTTCCAAACATCAAGAAGTAGCTTTTTTTGCAAACGGGCGATTTCAAAACCCTCAGCTGCAATTTTGCATATAAAAAGACAAATTTCATGCTTCAAACAAAACCTTACACTAAGCTAAAAAGAGCATGTTGGGAAAAAAGGGGTTTGGTTTCATTGGAACTGATCATTTTTCTACGGTGAGATATTATCATAACAGTAGTTACGGGTCCTGATATATGCAAGCTGATAATACTTCTCTAGGCCCGCTTACTCAATTAAACTGTGTCAAAGTCTGGTCAAAGACGAGACGAACATCTGTGTCATATACCACAATTTGTCTGCGTTCAAGCAGTATTCAGTTTGATAATTTCAAGTATAATTCTTGCTTCGAACAAACAATAAGGTGAAGCGAGGGAAGCGTTCATTAGTTAGTTGACACTGTCTAACTTTTTAAACACATTTACGCCCGTAACCCTGTCTTTCCAGGGCGTTTAATCTAAATATGGCAAAGATTCTTAAAGAAAACAGCCTTGCCGCGTTAAAATATGCATAACATTATTGTAAATTGTTAAAACTAAATAATCATGCAACACACCTGTTTCCAATCAACGTCTCTTGTCGAAAAACTGGAGCAATGTTGTTGCTGTGGTCTAACAGAGCCAATGTGTCTGAGGCAGCTTTCATTGATTCTACGTCATATGCCATGACGAGATCATGGAACTTGGAACCGTCGTAACCAACTGGTTGCAAAATGCCCAATGAATCATTTTCTGTTGTGCTGATAAAAAAAATCCGTTTCACACAAGAAATTACATTCATCAGGATAAAATTTGTAAGTAATTAAAGTTCTACAGGTTTTTCCTGATAAATAAACTATCAGACAGAGCGATGAAACTCAACATCCACACAAATTTTCACTTTTCAACAATTCCAGTTCCTGTCAGTCTACACTACATTGTTTGTACAATTTTGTTGCCCTCCATAAATGTTGAGATCACTTGAATTGAACTTGGAAGGAAAGTCGTGGTTTTTTTGAGGGTTTAGCCTATATACGTGAATGGGGTGAGATGTCAAACGATAAAGATATACAGAACGAACGGTGCAGTTAGATAAAATATATGCTTGCAAAAACTCTGCTGAGACTGACTGTTTTGAAACTTGCAGAATAAAAAAATATATATATATATATATGTTTGGTCATTAAGCATTTTTTTAAGAGCTGCTATTTTCTCGTAAAAAAACAATATTTAATTTTCCACAGGGAAAGTGGGCAAACTTACTACATGATCCCAGTAGCTCCAATGTTGCAACACAGCAGTAACAATTACAATAAAAACATTGGATTCTGGTTTAATTTCACACTTTCATAAAATCACTTACAAATACTTTAAGTTTCAAAATCTAAAGTGAATGAAATTCTTCAAGTACTGCCGGGTGCGCTACGCATTATTCCTGACTGAATATGTGGGACAACAAGCCAGTTGTATCAATCATCTTGGCAAATAAGATCGCATGAAAATACCTCAAAGGATTTATCTTTTATTGTTCCAGGGTGCAGATGGATGGGTGCAGATGGATGGGTACCAATACTACAGTGTCTCTTTCGGAAGAGCACTAAAAAACCAGAGTGTCTAAAAATGATCAAATATTATCAATTCTTAGTTGCTACTTTCACATGGCAGACTTAAAAGCTTTTAAGTACGACAAGGTAAAAATACCAAAAAACAATAACCAGTTCTTACCTGGATGAAACGGACTGCTCGTCTTCCTGATCACTCCCCTTACTATGTTCTTTATTTTCAACATCGCCCTCAATTACCTCCCAACCTTGAGCAATATTAGTACCCATATTATTCACTGTTGGAGGCCTAGTATGCGAGGTGCTACCTTCGTATTCAAATCTATCACCGAGTTTATCTTTAAAAAGCCTACTTAGCTCCTTCATACCATTTACTGGAGTCATAATACGCTTTTCAACATCTCTGTCATCTCTTTCAACATCACAGTTGTTATTAAAGGTATCTGTTACATTCGGAGTGGCTGGTGGTGTTCGAAGTTGCTTCTCAAGTAACAGTTTTTCAAATGCACCTTCTGAAACTGACAAATGTTCTCCAGCACCAAGCACGGTACTTAGTAGATCTGATGCAGCATTTTCACCAGAATCTCCTCTAAGAAAAGTCATTTTATCATTTCTGTCCGAATAGCTTGCGGTTTCATATTCATTATATTGTTCAGAACTCTCTTGAAAATCAGATGGCATTTGCGGTGCCGTTAGAACAGGTACGACAACAGGAATAGGTGCATCATCCTTTGTGACATAAGCGTCTTTGCTCATTTCATCCTGGTTAAATACGTTATCCTTAAGAAAATATTGATTGCTGTAACCAACACCACCTTGAGCTTTATCATTCTTTAATACTGTGTTAATAGTATCACAAAAAGGTTCAACATTGAAAGACTTTTGGTTTTCAAGTTGAAAATTAAGTTCAGGCGAAAAATTGGTTACATCAAATATCTCTTCTTCAAGATCTCTCGAAAACAATTCAATCTGAGATGATGCCCTTGCCTTTGGGGGCGAACTGTCACTTCCCTGTGACGTTACAGACATACTTCTTTTAAAACTTGTACTTAATGACGCAACTCTTTCAATTATTGATATATCTTCGGAAACTTTTCCTGGAGAAAATTCTAGGCCTTCTACATCGTCTTCTACACTATCATTGGAAGATTCCTTCCTGGTAGCATTTACTGAGGAGGATACCATTTCCGTTGTTGCCACTTGTTTATGTTCATCTTGTGCTTGGTGAGTTGTTACAGAATTGATTTCATCCTGGCTTTGGTCATCGATGCTACCATCATAGTCCAGTCTACATACTTCGACCGTATTTACCTTGCGTTTCTTTTTCTTTCGGCCAAGCTTTGGTGAATCGCAAGCGTTCCCTAATTCTAAAAATGATGAAGATTTGTTACTTATGAAAATATGGAATAAAAAAAGGCTAAAATTAAAGCGACTAACAACATAACTGGTATGCGATTTCTTTGTACAAACTGTTGTTTACTTTCTCATCAATGGTGTCCCTCTTCTCATAATAAGAGATACAGTTGTAACATTACAAGCGCTATCAGCAAATTAATTTTAGGGGAAATTGTAATACTGCGATTTAAGGGCAGCTTTTGATCCAAGCATCAGTCGAACGAAAGAAAAATATTTTTTTGGCAAACGGAAATTAAATACCCAAATAACCTAATATTTGTTCCACAATTTGCGGTCAATCTTACAAGTTCAGGTATCCAAAAGTTTCTCTTACCTTGAAGTAACAGGCAGGAAAATATAGGATGGAAAAATAACAACTTTGAAGGGTAAATTCAGTATTACCAATTCAAAGACGATTTCTCTGACAACACACTATTCAATGCTTTCTTCACTACGTCCACCTTAAGGAAGATTCTGTCAAAACGAAAGGACCCAGTCCCACTTGAAGAGAGGAACAACGTTGTTTACAGACTACAATGTAAGGACTGTCCTGCCTCCTATTTTCGCGGATCAAAGCGTTTTTTGGGTCAAAGAGAAATAGTACACAAGAGAGCTGTTCAAAAAGGTGACACCACGAATCATGAAATAGCCGAACACTGCTGGAAACAAGATCACATTTTTGTCTGGGAGAATAAAAGGATTATAGGATTATCAACACAACAATAAGAATTACAAAAGAAACAATCCATTCCCTACAGCACAGCTATCACCTCAACCGTATTTCCTACAACCTTTCAGAAATATGGCTTCCAGCACAAACGACACAACAAAGGTATGGCGCTACTCCTCAAAAAACAACTTGACCCTTGTCTACATGTAGGTCTACACTTCTAAGGTTTTAAACAGCCGTACCTAGTCAGTTCAATAACCTGACGATGGGAGAATTATTTTTCGAAACGTAGCTCAGAAAAAGCTTACGATTCATGCCATGTATTTTTCTATCAATCTAACTATCCATCTACCTTTTTGTCTTCCTATTTAATATGATTGCAACTCAATGATTTTATGCGCCCCCATCTTGGTATTTACTTTGGATTTAGTTCGTGTGACAACATTTTAAGTCTGAATCACTGGGCTTCAACGCAAAGCTGTAATGTTAATGTTCTACTTGCTCTTCCTTATATATATATATATATATCAATCATTCATTTCATTATCAAATATAAAAGCTGAAGAATTTCTTTAAATTTAAGTCTTCTTGATATTATTAAAAAACTTAGAAATAATGAGTTAATGTCAGAAGCTGTGTTATTAACTCCCAACAGAGCATCACCGCGGCCTTTCATTTTCAACCTTTTTGTACCCAATAATTGATCCACGTTGATGAAACTGGATACAATATTAACTTATTACAGTAAGTATCCTTATATGTATGAGAACATAGATAGATGCGTAGACGATTACTCTTTCTTCAAAATATCGTTGCATGCATGTTTGCATGGGCTGTGGCGTGTCACCTAATACAAGCCCTTGAAAAGCAGAAAAGAAAAGCAAAGTGCCTGTCGATGGGGCAAAATTTAACAAAAACATTGAAATTTAACAAAAAATGTAATTACATTTGACTTCAATGTAGTCCTTCCACAAGCATTATGGTAATACAAAGGCACTTTTATGAACGCCTGAAAGCTTTTCAGAAATGTATCAAATACGGCAACAAGTCAACCAAATCGAGTGCACTAACCTACAGTCTCTGGATCTCCATTAATAACTGGTAAAGGCTCTACAAAATTTCCATTTGTGGTCTTGGTAGCTTTTGACGGTTGTAGACTCATTGCCTGAAACGGCAAATGGTTATGCAACAAGCTAGTTTACCGATACTTCACAAAAAATACCTGTGTAAATTATACATGCTATGGTAACACGGGTATACAAAGAAATAAAAAAATCTGAATTTAGGAGATTCGACTCGCTAAGTCCCACTCTAGGATCTCAGCACGCTGCTTAGATAACGTTAGGTCTCGTACCAAATCGTTGAGTTCAGGTGTGTTACTAGATGTGGTGTGTCACACATTACTAGTCTCTATTAACAGAGACTAGCAACTCCAAGCAAGAGATACTTCTCCCATCTTAAGCCCGAAGATGGGAGAAGTATCCCTCGAAACGTACCTCAGAAAAAGTTTACGACTCAAGACATGATAAAGCTCTTATATCTATGTTTTTCAGGATTTAATAAGACGTAATTACAAAGCCGTGTTCTCAGATTTGTCAGTTTGCTTAGGTAAATCAGACGCAAATTCCTTTTTTCAAAAGAGGACTAGCAACTCCAAGCTAGTCTCGGTTAAGACAAACCACTGACAAGAACAGGAGGGCAAAAGCAGGATCTGGGTACTCCACCTAACGTATTTTTTTTTTGCTGCCAGTCAGTTCTCTTCAATCTATTAGCAGAACAGGGAATGGTTCCTGTTTCCTCAATCCTTTCCCACTGTATCAAAGCACAAAAACTGCACAAGCCTTACTCTTCTCGTTCAGAAAATATTCGTCACCAGTATATTTCAGATNTCAATCCTTTCCCACTGTATCAAAGCACAAAAACTGCACAAGCCTTACTCTTCTCGTTCAGAAAATATTCGTCACCAGTATATTTCAGATCTACTAGAAATCATATCTTTAAAACTGGGGGCAATGCCTGTGTAACTGGAAACAACCTCAGCAAATAGCATACATGAGTTACCAAATAAAGGGAGCCAAACTTTCTTCGGGTTGGGGTTCGATTCCAGCAGTATCTAAACAGAAATCTCTATTATCATCTATTTTCCTGATTTTATGTTGGGGAGATAAAAAATGCGCAGAGGTTTCAAATAAAAAAAACTCTCATTAAGTACAATAATCACCTACTTGCCCGAATGATTCATTAAGGCTTGGATGGTCGATTTGGACAGCAAACAATATTGGAGCAAGACCTAAAGAAAATACAGCCAGACAGAAAACTTCAACTTTTCAACCCAAAATACAAACAGCGACAAAAATTGGAAGTAATTTACTAAAGATATTCCTTCAGTTAGACCACGCTCGCTAAGGCCCATATAAATAATACAAGCTCCAGCCCGTTATTTTACCTACGCTTCCTGCACGTCTGTCATTCGCCCCAAATTTACCCTGAATCGCTTGCGGTCTGTATTAATAGTAATATTACTAATATAAGTGTTTTTTCCAAAAAGGTATATCATGAAATAACCCAGGCCACAAAGGAGATGAAGCTCCAAGCCCCCATTTTACCTACTCTTTCTGCACATCTGTCATTCGTTCCAAATTTACCCTGAATCAAGTGCGGTCTAGAATACTTTACAGTATAGTAAGTAACGCTTGTTATTTGACACGATTATGAAGAAACAAGAAAAATGCTGAAAACTGTGGTGGGGAACAAAATGATGCACCGGAGAGAAAAATACTGAGAAAAGTGTTTTTTGCAAACAAAATTAAAAGGGATAAGTATTCTGAGTTTAAAAGGGAAGCCCTGGACTGATGTGTCTCTGCAGTGCAACCTATGATAACGGCTTGTATGCATTTTCCAGTCTAAGGTATTGTTACCATTTTGCTATTTAGCTATCAAGTGGGGCCAGTTCTTAAAACTTCTTTTAGAAATAATAGTTAACGAAGGCAATTTACCTCTGGCCATAGAAGGCAAAGTGCTAGCTTTTTCATCGTCAAGCAGCAGCGACCAGTCTTCATAATACTGCCTTTAAACAAATAAAAACAAACCCTCAGCTACACAACACACTTTACAACCAGGAACCTTACACTACCATTTTTATTTTGCTACTGTCGATATATCCGATCGTTATTTTTGAATTGATCTTTGGTAAAATATAATTAAACGGGAGTCATTGTCGGCTAAATTCAATCAGAATGCGCAATGTTTACAACATACTAAAAACATGGTGAAAAGGGCAACAAAAAACTTTGCAGCAATATATTTTGCTTGTAATCAGGGGTATCTGCCAGGAAAAATAAAAAAAATAAAAATTTTGTCTTACTCCGCCCACTAAACTTTTATGGCCACACCCTAAATATTTGCTTAAAACTAAACCACTTCTTATGAAATATGGTTATGAACATATTTCAAAAAATAAGCCTCTGTTTTACAACTTAAAGTTGCCTTAAGTTAAATCGGATGTAAATCTGGGTAAATCTTATGTCATTTTTTTGATGATATTGTAAAATATTATTTCGCAAAAAAGACGAATATCTACTGAAAGCGAATCCCATTAAAAATAAGCTTTTAATTGGCGAGAAACAAATAACTAACTTGTTGAATTGGCGTTGATATATCTCCAATTACTAAGCAAGGCCAGCAAAAATATGTAGCTTTTCCTTCGTCACTGTCATCTCCCCAAATAAAAAAACACGCTCATAGGAGTCGATGGTTCCACCTTTATATTCATTCCAGGTATTGGTCTTCCTTTTTTTACAGTCAGATATTCCTTATGACTCAATCGATTTCCTTGTGCAAACCTCCGTGAAAAAATGTCGTAATCGTAAACGCTAATCTCCTTTAAGCATAAGATCCCTTGGTAACACGGCAAACAGTAAGTTCAAATAAAAACAGTTTAAGGTATTCATGATTTATACTGAACATTTTCAGAGTTTTATTTTAATGGAAAAAACATAATATAGTTGATGTCACATGAGGCAAAAGAAACTAGCATTAGTATGGGTCTTCAATACACAAAACACACCTTAACGAAGCTTTCTAAGATCGCTTGTGAGAATTCAATGGCTGTTATACTCCTAGCAGCTGTACCAACAGATTACAGTAAGCTACCCTTTTACTTCCAATTAGTCAATGCTAAACGTTGGCAAAAATGTATCAGAAGAATTAAAATAACTGTTTATTTTAATTCCCGGTATTTCTGGCGATGTCTGAAAGCAAAGCAATGTTGATCCTCTTTAACTGTAGCATTGGGTCTTAGTTCCTCATCTACGTATTTCAGAACGCAGAAAAATACAAAACTGTTCAGCCTCTTAAACTATAAAATTTATAACGAATATTTCATGTGTGCTCGAATAGGTTACTTTGCCTATGGGTGCCACTTCAAACCTTTTTTTCATCAAAACAAATTTTGTGCTTTTTTCTACCCCCTTTTCCCCAACATCGTCTCAGATCTCAAACCAAGAAACTCAACGGTTACAAGATATCAAATTATAGAAAGGAGTTGTCCGTCAGTTGACCCTCACTTTAGTGCTTATAAAAGCACTAGGGTGAGGGTAACCACTGCTAAAAGATATCAAAACTACAAGCAATGAAAAAAATGGGCTCGTTCTAAAAAAATTCTCATCATGACTCAAAAGTATCCCCGTAGACTGGTTCTGATAACTCGCTTAATGTTCTTGCAGGGTAGCCTAAGGTATAACCTGCTGATCCAATTTTGGTTTCAGGTGGTGTATCAACTACATATCTCAACAATATACCGCCACCTTCTTGATTCCAATAACCATATATGAGGGAATCTTTACAAAGCTTATGATTTTCGAGGCAGAAGAGACGAATGAGGGAGAAATAATTTAACTATCCCCAAGAATTTCAGTTTAATAATGACGTCAAAGTTGTTGTGGAAACTCTTCAGAACACTTCTTTGTTCTGTCTACCACAGGGCAATGCAACACTTGCCGTTCAGATTGGGGAAAATCATTAAGTTGGTCTTCTGACATACAGTCTTCTTAATTACTTCCTTAGAATGAAGTAAAACTGGCACTGGGCACTGGGCACGGAATAACAAACACATATTTCCAAACTAAGGATACCTCTACTTTTTAAAAAAAATTTAATTTAATGTTTTACGAATTCTTCGGTAATTTAAGGTTTCACGATTTGGAAAAAAATCTGGAATACCATGAAGGTTCAAGATACTATACGTTGAGAGCATTTTCATGTCATGATCTACATTTCACACTTACCTTAGAATTGAGTGGCTTGCTAAAAAACTGGTGACATGTCTTTCCAGAGAATGTTCATTGAGAGAAGCTCTGAGGAAGGATCTCGCTAAGATGGGCAAATAACAAATGCAACATTAGATTGCATATTACATATTACATGTAAATAAACAGTCTTGGGTTGTACGTCATATCGATCTGAATGCAAAAAGTCTACTAGACACAGCCATTTGTGCTGTCACGTAACAAATGTGAAAAACAAATCGGATAGACCAAAATACCGGGAGGAAAAGTTACTTACTTTAACAATCCATGAATAGACGAAGATCAGGAAATGCAACGTTACAAGATTAGGTGTACTTATTGGTATGCAATTTACACTAAAATCAGTAATAATTCAATTCCATAGCTTTCCCATGATTATAAAATATCCAATTAAAGAACAGACAAGATAGAAAGTCACACAAAATTCAACTTCTTCTGTTTATTTTTCTTATTAAACTCTAACAAAGAGCTAGTTCTGATTGATTGGTGACTAACTAAATATGCCTAGAAACTAGTGTTATGAGGCCCAGAGCTACGACTCCAACTTTAAATTAATATCTGCAAAAATTCAAGTTCCAAAAAAATTACCTCTTCCCTGATCTGTTGTTACATGACTGAGAGCCAAGAATCTCTGCATTTCTAAATCACCAAGGTGTTCCTTTGCAAATGGCCAGAATGCTAGGGAGAATATGATAAGAGGTAGAACTGTTTTCAGTCTCTGGTGATATTTCAATAACATATGCTATCAATATCCCAAGTATTATATTAAATCTTTTACAAAGATGTTTCATACTGACTTACCCTTGCGTCTTTCATAGGAAAACAACACTACATCAGGTGTCACAAAGGGGTTAAAGGAGTTAATCCCCTTTACTCTTATCCTAAGTAACGATTTTCCTTTTTCTTCACTGTGAACCAATAAATTGGTTAGTTTACGCAAATCGTAACACAGGGTGTATTGCTTTAAGTGGGTACAAGATGTAGTCCTAAACACATCTGTCTGGGTGCGATTCCTATTCAGGGCATAAGGTACAGTTTTGTACATAAGAGCATATGTGGACCTGAGGTTTTATCTTAGCCTAAACAATGAACAGCCTACTAGCGTAATACAAACTAGTCTTTAATATCAAAACATTTTTATTTTAAGGAAACCCGGTGCTAGGCTAAAAGTTTTAACTTTCAGGCCTTAACATTTTCTAAAAAAACAAAATTTTGGAAAAAAAAGCAACCTTGGAAGACCATGTCACAAGCGGAACAGAAAAGTATCAGCAGTTTCTTCAAGTCTGTTCCAGCATCAAATGTAAATTCACACGAATCAATTTCATTAGAACCTGCATCAACAATTAATTTTGAAACTCCAAAACCAAAATAATGTTCAAAGTCAATGCAAACAAACCCGCAACAAAAAGCAAACACTAAACTTTCAACCAAGATCTATCATTCATCTTTCATTCATTAGAAATTGGGGATTAGAAGTGATCTTGGTAGCAAAGCTCAACTAATATCCTCGCCTGGAGTATGATACCAAAACGACAATATACTCTGTTATATAGATGTAAGAGCTTTATCATGTTATGATAAAGCTCTATGACTTCCTCTGAGTCCATAAAGTTCAGAATTTTCAAGATATTCCGTTACGTTCGCAAAAACAAAATAGAGTACGCTGTCACAATACGGCGAAATTTTGGAACTGTCTGAAAGCTTTAGAGAACTTCCCTAAGCACGAAGGAATAAAATTTGATCTGGCAGAGAAAACTCTTATCTCTGCAGAGAGATAATAGTGGAACTGATAGGTGTAAGCAAGAACGCAAATATGGCAGAAAATCTTACATATCAGCTTAACCTTCTTGAAAGCTTGCAGTATCTTGTTTATCGGGCTTTACTTATACCTGAACCTAACAATATATTCAAATTTCTACCGGCTAAAATTGAAAAGAAAACTCTCTGTCAATTACAAAAATGGCTTAAGGTAAAAACGGAAAAAATCGAGACACATGAAGAGTAGAATGAAATGTTAAACATAATGGGAAAAAGTGTAATAAGTGAAATATTGGAGACGATTAATGATGAATATACGAAAGCTACATACATTGAACAGTGGGCATTCTGTTTGTGGAGGATGACAATAATATGAAACTATTCGAAATGTTTTGGGGTTATATGAGACTCTAATACATGCAGTCCAACTATACGGTCAGTAAACAAATACATACATAGAAGATTTAACCTTAATTTGAAATGTTGTGAAGATCAGTTTTATGATGGAGATAGCAATGTGTTGGGAAAATCTACAGGTACTGCAGTATGAATTAGGAGTGAGGAATTTCTCGCTCGATAGAGCCACTGCCATACACATTCTTTATCATTATTATTGTTATTATTACTATTATTATTATTATTATTGTAAAATTCTTTAGAATTGCTATTTTAAAATCCAACACCGAGTCACTACCAGTGACCTAGGGTGAGGGAAGTTGGGTAACAAAAACGTTTAAGGCGCACAAGAAGGGTGTCATTCAAACCGGTCAAAACATAAAAACATAATAAAAATCATTTTCTGACAAAACCACAAACATCAATTCGCAACAATTAAATGGAGAGGGCTTTCCTAAGAAGATGGGCAGTGCCATTCAAAACAATTTTTTGCACTTCCTGCAATGAGGGTTCACCCGGT
>RDPX01000108.1:2295053-2313609 GCA_003991215.1 Morbakka virulenta | reverse complement strand
CCGGGGTACTGCAAGGGGACACACTAGCTCCATACCTTTTCGCAATCGTCCTCGATTACGTCATGAGAAATACATTCCAGGGTAGGGAAGAAGAACTCGGTTTTACAATAAAGCAACGACAGAGTCGCCGCAGCCACCCAACAATAGTAACAGACCTTGATTTCGCACACGACATCGCCCTAATAACCGGAGAAATTAACCAAGCACAAGAAGTTTTAACAATCTTTGAACGCGAAGCAGGAAGAGTTGGCCTACACTGTAATGCAAAAAAACCGGAAATACAAGCTTTTAACCACAACACACCAATAAACATAGATCACATGACAGAACAATTTTAAAAATCGTAAACAATTTTAAATATCTAGGAGCATGGATGGAGAGTACAGACAAAGACTTCAAAGTGAGAAAAGCTTTAGCTTGGAGCGCATGTCATAAGTTAAGGAAGATATGGACATCAACACTCTCCAGGAAATTAAAATTAGACTGTTTATCGCTACAGTCGAATCAGTGTTACTTTATGATGCAGAAACCTGGACCCTAATAAAAACAATGAAAAAACAGCTTGACGGATGTTACGCCAGAATGCTACGAATGGCCCTCAATATTTCATGGAAACAGCATATCCCCAATAGTCACCTATATGGAGAACTACCCTTAGTACACATCAAAATCCAACAGAGAAGAATGCGGCTAGCCAGACATTGTGTCAGACACGTAGAAGAAGTAGCCAACAAACTTGTCCTATGGCAACCAATGGATGGGCATGGAAATCGAGGAAGGCAAAAATTTACGTATGTAGACAACATAGTGCAAGACACAGGGCTGGACAATACAGCTGAGGTGAAAACAATCATGATGGATAGAGAGTGCTGGAAGGATTGTGTCTCCATACTTGGGCGATGTGAAAATCGACCAAGATGAGATGAGATGATTTTTTCCTACATCCACCGATGCTTTTTCCTGTGTGTCCTTTCCATAACTTACTCGGTAATTTGTATTTTAATAACAACTACAAACTTAAACTTAAGAGCCATAGGCAAGTTTCGAAATCCTCGGTGTTCCCGGAGAGTACAATCACTCCTCTAAAGCCACTAGGCAAATTCAAAAGCTTGAATGACGAATCTTTGAAGAATTGGTCATAAGTCAGAACTGAAGGTTCGATGCCACAGGCTGATGACCCCTGCTAGTAATAGACAACTTCCCAGCACACTCAGATTTCGAGAGCTTACAGGCTTGGCGACTGGGGTTCCTGCATTGAAAGACAACGGTGAGGTAACAGCTTTGCAATCATGGAATAATTTAAAATCTCAAAGTTCGCAACCCTAAAGGAGCGCTACATCGTCACCTCACTTCAATCGAATTTGGTTCTCAAAGTCAGCTGACACTACTTGGTGGTATCAAGCTACTCAACAATGATTGGGAGGATGTTCAGTACACAAACCTTGTACATTGCTTTGCTAAGGCCAATTCCAGTTTGAAGGGATAACAGATATTAGATCCTGTCAACCAACCACTGTCAAAAACCTCGAAAATATATTTGGCAAGATTTTAGGTGTGTTTCTTAACGGTCGTTCTGGAATAGTACGGAGGTGTTGACGCTGCAGTCGCTACTACTAAACTTTTTACAGATGAGGACATAGTGGCTTCATTAAAGGCATTAAAGAAAGAAGTGATGACGTTGAAATTCCTGTTGTGGCCGCCCACGCGGCTCTTCAAGCCTCAATCTCTCTTGAGCACCATGCTATACAAAGAGGATTTTATTTTGAAGCCCCTCTCCCGCTAATGTCCGAGCTAGAGCTTATTGTAACCTCTGGTCAATAAAATACCAAAACCCAGAAGCCCATTAAAGGATATTTTTTGGTATTTAAGACAAATGTACAGATATATTGACTGTTTAGTTAAATATTACTCAATACATTGTTTTGGTGCTTTTTCGAATGTAGACTATTTTTTGTTACACATGCAGCTAACTTGCGCTTTTAGTGTTTGCAACATTTTACACATGTGCAAAATATTGAGCCAATATGTAAAATTATCTAATACCAACAGCTGTTGCCTATATATTTTCTCGGTTATAAGGAACTTCATTTGTAAGAACGTTTTATGGTTCTGAGGAATTTCTTATATCCATGCTCCACTGTATCTCTCTCTTGAGGTTCAAATCATTCATTGTCCTAAGAATAGAATTAATCTGTGGTATTTCAAAAACCCTAATGCTATTTTTTTTCGCTATTGAACGTTTTGTGAACGCTCTAAACTGATCATCATTTTCAAGTGCTATCTGTATTAAACTTCGTGGCCATCCAATGTACGCATTCAAAGCTTGTGTGGATGTGTAGATGTTACAGATGACGAATGAATTCACTAGGATCAACCTTTAAGAAACATGATTGAGTGAACGAGAAAAAAACGATTCCTTAAATATTCTCAAATGCAGAACATATAACTCGATGAATCGAATTGCGAGCATCCAAAGAAAGTTCTCTTGATATTTGGTCAGCAGTTCATTAAGAAAATATTCAGTGATTGAAGGACCAAAATGGCCCTTTTTGCTATTTTGTAAGCTGAAAGAAGCACTGCGTCACAACAGTTGTAAAATCGGCTAATTCTATGAATTATGATTGTAAAGTATTTGAAAAGTTGAAACAAATATGACAAAATATATATTTTTAAGTTCGTGGTAGAACACTAACTCCTGATCCTTTTGACATGTTGCCTCTAGGTATTTTAAGAGAAATTATCCGTTGTATCGACTTAATTAAGACACTGCAAAAACCAAGAGTCTCTTCAAAGGCTTTTGGCAAATGTTGACGAAGAAAACTATTAACTCATTCTTCACCCCGAGATACTGTTGATTTCTAAATAAAAAAATATTTACGGATTGACGTATCGTATGATATTCTTTTTGAATTCTATGAAAATTTTAAAAGCCCACTTTGAACGGAGAGTCTTAAGCAGTAGTCAACTGCATGGCAGATTTGTTCTCGAAGCTATATCAAATAATTAAATTTTTTGGTGCTACTTGGATGCTAGTAGAATGAACGAAGAAAATTGAAAGATTACGGTGATGTTAAAGTGAACTTGATGAATAGAAACATTAAAAAGAAAAGATTTTAAACACGTCAAATATACCGTTGGAGGCAAGATCATCACAGTTACTTTGTTAGCTAGGAACATAAAGGGGGCCTAGCTCTGTTTTAACGAGTTAAAGTGTTGAGCACGACCAGAAACCTTTTAAATGTTCCAGAAACAAATGTAATTGTAACCAATGACATGCAACGAAGAAAAGCCGCAAGAAGATGGTACAACAGTAAACTTACCTCCAACCAGTTCTCGATTACCTGGTTCCGAATAATAGGGGCAGATGAAAATTGCATCCGTCTTTTCAAGACCTGCTACTGAGGATTATTGATGATTTTGCAGTCAGATAGTTTAATTAAGCAATATGCAATAGAAATTATCAAAACTAGCTAACTAGCTTAGCGCTCAAGTAAACAATGACTATTGCAAAGTCCAGCTCTTTCAAATTTTCTGACAACAGCAGGTTGTAGTAAAAAGTGTGCCATTCACCCAAATACGGAAAGACCATTATACGTATAGACTGATTCATTGGATAGCTTCGGTCAGAAATTTAAGTCAGTTTTACAGACAATGTTCCAGCAGAAAACAAGTATATCTATGCAAATAATCCAATTATTTCAATGATGTAACTTTTTATTCCGATATCATTTAATGCATCACAATCAGAAAGTTTGAAAAAAACTATACAGGATATAGTAGATAAAAAAGGGCATATGATTCGACAATATTAATATTAAAAAACTCCAATTTTTCCCCACAATTATTGTGATACTATTTACCAAATTGGTGAAAGCAATTACAATTCTTTCAAGCCAGCCATAAATAACATCGAGAAATAAAGAAATATGTAACATTAAAAAGGACCAACAACAGGAATATATAACTGGACTAAACAATAGATAAAAATAAAACCTACAGAAACAAAAGATAAAATATTTTACAAAATACACCTAAAACTTTATGACTTAAAAATACACTAATTATAAATTTAAATCCAAAGGAAAGCAATGATATCTTTAACACGTTGGAGGACGCCTACTGTACAGTTCTTTCTTAAAACATACAGTCTTCACACTTCCGGTTAACTTTTGTTTACATAATGGAATCATAAGTAAAGGTGTCCTTTTGGTTAAGTTCATAAGCTCAGTTTTTAAATTTGTGAACCAACAAACCCTTTCTATTCTAATTTACACGATGATAATAGTGGGCACAAGTTTTTGCCTTTAAATTAATATTTTAAGCGAAATTGTCAGGTGAGAAAGTTCCCCAAAAAGCTAATGGTACTGCGTCCTAACGCATATGGTATCAAATGCATCAACAATTAAAATTTTAGTAGGGAGGTATACTATATTTTGCATCTTACAGGACATACGCGTTGGAACAAAATACTCTAGAAAAACGAGGTACAAGTTTATCTATTTTATCTATAAATTCGCATTTTATAGTTCGGGCAGATCAGGTGATGAGAAGTGGTGTGTTGAAAACTTTGATTTTCTTCTGTGATATTGCTACTCTTCTTTAATAGTTCCACAATCTACGAATTAGTAAGTTTTATAAGTGATTTTGTCTACTTCAATGCTGTTTTACAAAAACTTAAGCGCTCAAGTTGAGTCCTCCCACCCAGTACCACTTCCGTCATCATCAAAAAAGCTTTGTTGTGATTCCAGTGTGGAAAAAGCAACCTTCTTTGAGGGTTAAAAACCATTCAAGCATACATAAAACAAGGAAGTGTGTGCAACTGTGAAGAAAAGACAGAAGAAGAAAACATAGTTAGGCCAAGAGATATACGTTGACGTTAGGCGTCAAAACACCAAAGCCAAATGATGGAGGAAATCACTCAGAGGCAAAAACGTTTCACCACCAAACTACATTCATAAACATTTCTACGAGATACAATAACCTGAGCTCATAGCAGGATAGAAAGCCTATTAGAGCTCTTCTTATAATAATGCCTTTGAATAGAATAAGAC
The DNA here is from genome assembly GCA_003991215.1 of Morbakka virulenta. Lineage (NCBI taxonomy): Eukaryota > Metazoa > Cnidaria > Cubozoa > Carybdeida > Carukiidae > Morbakka > Morbakka virulenta. The sequence continues at coordinate 2,308,558 of RDPX01000108.1, read as the reverse complement.
AAGCCAGATTTTGTCGATGAGCCAAAGGCTGAAGAGTAGCAGCAAAGCTTGGACCTATGAAGTTACAAACACACTTCTTAACTCGGTCAAGAAAATCAAAGTAAAACAAGAGCGCACCTGTCCAGAAATTGCAACAGTCATGTAAGGACAGGTGGTAGTTTTATAGAGGGGAAAAATGGCCTCAGGCATGGGGTACTCTACAGCACGATAGAAAAAACTCAACCTTTTTAGAAGCAGACTCGCAAAAGATTGAATATAAGAACCCTAAGATACACTTGAAGAAGACGAAAAGTTAAACATTTTCAAAGAAAAGCACTCGTGAAGGGGAGAAAAATACTCATCAGATTTCACATCAGAAGGATATTTAATAATTACTGGACAAAGAAAAGGATTCAGCACTGTACTGAAAAACATTATTTGCGTTTTTTGATGCCGTGAAGGAAGCCAATTACTTCCTTTCTTATCTTTTGACAACCTGAAGATCAGGTTCCAAATCTTCCTCAAGCTGGACTTGTGCCTCCTGAGTTACTTTGAGCCAATGTAAGGGGGCAGGTTAGTGTCCCTAGTATAGATATTGATAAACTTGGGAAAGTTACCCAGAAGATCCTTAATGTAAAGAGGAAAGAGAATTCAGAATAGAGAATGGAGCATCGAGGAGCCCCACGATTAATGGAATACTAGGAAGACGTAATTCTATCTGGTGTAACACGGTTTTACGAGATGAAAGAATAGATAGAATGATACCAAAGACCAGTTTAACAATACTATAAACAGAAAGTATGTGAACCAGGTTGGTATGCTACACCTTATCAAATGCCTTAGGACCATCTAGAGCTATTGCGCTTACTTCTCCAAACTTCCCTATATTTTATACGTTATACTTTTTAATACAGATAACTTAACCGATGATTCATACTTAGGGTTTAATATTAACCAGTGGAGCGAGATCCTTCAAACATACACTAATCATCAACAGATAGTCCTAAGCTCTGTAGGAATTTTACCAGAACATTCTTGATAAGTTACACAAAAATATTGCTAATGGCAGAAAAAACCCCTTTCAGGTCGATATTCGCCGGGAATAGATGGATTACCTGCATTTGGGAAGGCTGGGATAGTAGTAGAAACGTAGTAGAAAGATGGAAAATAAGTCTCGGATAGAAAAAGTTTGAAAAATTTGGACAGATACTTCAGAAGTACTCACTCTCAAGAAAACTACAGGAATCGAATCTGGACCAGAAGCTTTAGATTAATCAAGCTCATAAATGACCTTTAAAACGAAGCTTGGATTTTTGACTACAGAATCCATAAACTGATCAGTTTTCAAAGAAAATGTGACAAAAAATAGCATTGTCATTTGGAGAAGAATAAGAAAAAAAATCTATCAAAAAAAACCAACCTTTTCTCTAAAAGAATCAGAATATCAAACACAACAGGAAAGTGGAGGAACCACTGGTTAGCCAGAATTCAAAATACTATTGTAAAAGTTTTAAAATCTCTACAAGTCTTCTAGGAAGAATGAAATTTACAAACTCTTTAAGAGTAGAGAGATTTAGCAACAAAAAATACACTTTAACAAGCATTAAATGCTAGGCTGAAAAAAATTCTTAGTCACATGACGTAAAACGTAACAGGAAATGATTGCAATAGGCAATGGCAGAAGAATAATAAGCATAGAGTTTAGATGACTATCTGGAAAGCTGAGTAGGTTTTAATGACAAATCTCAAGTCATGCTGCATTATACTGTTACACAACGCTTATCAATCAACTGACTATTCACTAATGCAATCACGTTGTTCTTATTAATTTTTTCAAAACAAAAGCCATTCACAATTTTTTTCACAATTATTTTTACCTTGTTAAAGAACGAAAGAGTTGAAAATAACAAGGTCAATATCACTGGAAAAATTCGAACATATGAGTTGTAAAACCAAAGTGCAATTAACTTCGAACAGTAGGTCAAAATCGACAAGTCGCATTCGATCTCTAACTGAGAGTGTCTGGAGGCGGTCTTGGTTAATAAAAGGCTTTAAATATTTAAGCAAGAATTTAATCAGCATGTGGAGAGCACAATATGCCCATTTCTCTTTATGAAATCATACTGTCCAAGTTCAAATGTCTGAAAATCGGAGGACTTAACAAAGTTCAACTGGGGGTTTGCTCTGCAGATTTCACTTTGAAATAAGACGTTTTTCGGCTTAAAATCAACCTTTACAGAGAATGATATTAGTGATAATATAATCAATAATAATATTAATTGATAATATAATTCATAATTTTGTTTGATATTTTGATCTTCGCGGCATTATGTTTGATATATATAACAAAAAGTTTTTTTACTAAGGCATTATCTACATTACAACAAAAACTAGAAAATGATAGACGTATCTGACATGTTATTCCGCGTCTAGATAACATAGAATATAAGAACGTAATCTCGGCTGATTTCAAAACCAAGATGGAGTAATGGAAACAACGCGAAGAAATGAAAAAATAAGACAAATTGACCAATTTCTTAAGGAATCTTGAGATTTCTTTGAGAATCGGGAGATTTCAATGAGAATAGGGAGATCGGGAGTTGAACTTCAAAATCGGGAGACACCCGAAAGAATCGGGAGACATATGTGAAATTCTTAATTCAACCAAACATCTTTGAGATGTAAATCTTATTGCTGGTATATGTATAGTAGATCATAGAAAAAAACACTTTGAAATACCTTTATGGTAATTTTACATCACTTTTAATCTAAAAGGTTGGCTGTTTCACCCGATAAAACGTTTAAGGTTAAAGTGTACACCAGTAAATACGATGTGCTGCATTGAGGTGGATTGGAACCAAAGGTTACTGGCATTGCTTATGGCGATAGCCTATATTTGTCTTGGTTTTTTTCGGCATTTATCGTGGAGACTAAATATTCCTTCCTTTGGAGGAGAACTTCACTGTAAATGAAAAGCAGCTCTGTGCGCATAGACATGAAAAAATGTATAGACATGAAAAACTGCATAGACATGAAAGACTGCCTGACCAAATGAAAAACTTATTTAGTCAGGCAGTTAGCCAATAGAGCTATTGTGGGATTAAACTGAAGGTAAACCTAGTATGTATATATGGTTCTTATCCAGTTCAAAGTAAATTATATCTTCCATTCGTTTTTCTTTGAAAATACTATAACCGGTACACTGACGCAATAAAATAAGTTACATAAAATGGAATATAGTTGTTTAAATTGATTAAAGTTATTTCATTCCTTGTCCACGACCAGCTCTTTCTTTCGTTGTGTGTTTCTGTTCTGGGTAATGAAAGAAATTTGGCTTTTGTACATAATAAAAAGGAATTATCAGAAGTGACAATTCTCCTAGGTAATATGGTAAAACGGACAAAATTATATGTTTCAACCTGTCATAATCCGCCATAACCAACTAATTCTAAAAACTTTAAAATACCTGTTCAAATCCATTACTTAAAACACTATTCTGATTACCCATTCCGCATTGGTAAATTTGAAATAAATCTGCTAGGACACTGTTCTGAAAGGTTGAATGTCCAAGAACTACTGTGATTATGGAATAGAAACGATATTGCTTGGAAAAATATAGATATCGGCATCGAAATATTTAGAACCCCAAAGCTCTTCACGATATAAAGTATGACAGGTTTGTGGGGAAACTATTTAATTACTTGCCAGAATTAAGAATCTACCCTCCTGACACGATAAACAGGAGCAATTTGTACATTAATTGCAACCTTTACCTTTACTGGTGAAAAAGTTTTGGTCGAGAGCTTTTTTATCTTTTTAACTTGCGTTATAAGATTTTCGTTCTCAAGTTTGCGCTCATGTGCTATTCGACACTGACGTAAACACAGTGAAAATGAAGGTGATGAACTGCTGTATTCTTCACTTTCAATTTTTTCCACCTCTGTTTTGCACGTAAACGTTTCTTTTCTGCCTTTGTAATACTTTACCACCTGCTCTTTGGATCTCTTTTCATTACATGCATCACAGTTATCTCATGCAATATCCCCTTCCATCCCCAACGGCTTCTGTTCTCTGTTTTTATCCGTATTACTTTGCTTCTCTTTTCAGTCACATCGTCGACGTTTTGTTATTAATACTATTTCGGAATCAAAATCTTTCTGGTAACGTAGATTACTGACTATCTCATCAGACAGTTGAATCTCTAAAAACCGATTTTCGGGTGTTGACCAAGCATGTGTTCCTTTGCTGTGCATTTTAAACCCGGATAAAGGGCCTTATGCCTGAATGCAACGTAAACTTTGCCACCATCTCAATTTCGTAGTCTTCTGTAACTAGGATGATAACATGCTTTTAATATCATGCTGTGAGTGCTCAACAGAACACTGGGTACCATGATCAGTATTAATGTAAGTTTCATGTGGAAAGCCATGAGGTTCTAAAATTTTTGTTGTTGTAAACACAAACAAGCCGAGGGCATTCAAATATCAGAGGTAAAAATTTCCAGGTTAGCTACCGCTTCAGAAAGTACTAGCAGTTATCCAAAATAACTAGCCAGTGATGCTAAAGGTTAACCTGGTGACAAATAAGTTAAAACTTACGTCTTAAATTACTTCAAATTTTATGTCAATTAAAAGGACTTTTGACAAAGTAAGAACACTTGCACGGTACATAAACGGGGTCTATTGTTCTCTGGTCCATCAAACTCTTGCGTTGCGAGTTCGTGTCTTCTACTGAAGATTTGACTTGCCTGAAAGTGGCTTTTAGTAATCTGATAACAGCAAAGTTTCCTGCATTACTTGATCTAAGTATTCCCTTTATGTGAAGATTTAATATAAGTACCAATACAATAAATGGCTTTTAGGAGTTCATACTTGTTTTAGTAAACTTGAGTTTCAACGTCTATTCAGAGCATTTAGCATTCAGATATAAAACAATTGTTTAATTTCCTGATAGTGTCTTGATCAAAAAAGCAATACCAACACATGGTATTGTTTTTTGAAAGAATTTCTGTGACATGTTTATATCTGACTTTGAATTCACGACAGCTTAGAATAAAGTGATAAGATACATTCTTTACGATTTATCAGTATTCATGTAACAGTGTAAATAGAAAATATTGAAATGCAGGGGGTGTTACATTTGTTGTCTANGACTTAACAAAATACAACTGGGGGTTTGCTCTGCAGATTTCACTTTGAAATAAGACGTTTTTCGGCTTAAAATCAACCTTTACAGAGAATGATATTAGTGATAATATAATCAATAATAATATTAATTGATAATATAATTCATAATTTTGTTTGATATTTTGATCTTCGCGGCATTATGTTTGATATATATAACAAAAAGTTTTTTTACTAAGGCATTATCTACATTACAACAAAAACTAGAAAATGATAGACGTATCTGACATGTTATTCCGCGTCTAGATAACATAGAATATAAGAACGTAACCTCGGCTGATTTCAAAACCAAGATGGAGTAAGGAAAACAACGCGAAGAAATGAAAAAATAAAACAAATTGACCAATTTCTTAAGGAATCTGGAGATTTCATTGAGAATCGGGAGATTTCAATGAGAATAGGGAGATCGGGAGTTGAACTCCAAAATCGGGAGACTCCCGAAAGAATCGGGAGATTTATATAGACATGAAAAACTGCATAGACATGAAAAACTGCCTGACCAAATGAAAAACTTATTTAGTCAGGCAGTTAGCCAATAGAGCTATTGTGGGATTAAACTGAAGGTAAATCTAGTATGTATATATGGTTCTTATCCAGTTCAAAGAAAATTATATTTTCCATTCGTTTTTCTTTGAAAAAACTATTATCGGTACACTGACGCAATAAAATAAGTTACATAAAATGGAATATAGTTGTTTAAATTGATTATAGTTATTTCATTCCTTGTCCACGACCAGCTCTTTCTTTCGTTGTGTGTTTCTGTTCTGGGTAATGAAAGAAATTTGGCTTTTGTACATAATAAAAAGGAATTATCAGAAGTGACAATTCTCCTAGGTAATATGTTAAAACGGACCAAATTATATGTTTCAACCTGTCATAATCCGCCATAATCAACTAATTCTAAAAACGTTAAAATACCTGTTCAAATTCATTACTTAAAACACTATTCTGATTACCCATTCCGCATTGGTAAATTTGAAATAAATCTGTTAGGACACTGTTCTGAAAGGTTGAATGTCCAAAAGCTACTGTGATTATGGAATAGAAACGATATTGCTTGGAAAAATATAGATATCGGCATTGAAATATTTAGAACCCCAAAGCTCTTTACGATATAAAGTATGACAGGTTTGTGGGGAAACTATTTAATTACTTGCCAGAATTAAGAATCTACCCTCCTGACACGATCAACAGGAGCAATTTGTACATTAATTGCAACCTTTACCTTAACTGGTGAAAAAGTTTTGGTCGAGAGCTTTTTTATCATTTAACTTGCGTTATAAGATTTTCGTTCTCAAGTTTGCGCTCATGTGCTATTCGACACTGACGTAAACACAGTGAAAATGAAGGTGATGAACTGCTGTATTCTTCACTTTCAATTTTTTCCACCTCGGTTTTGGACGTAAACGTTTCTTTTCTGCATTTGTAATACTTTACCACCTGCTCTTTGGATCTCTTTTCATTACATGCACCACAGTTATCTCATGCAATATCCCCTTCCATCCCCAACGGCTTTTGTTCTCTGTTTTTACCCGTATTACTTTGCTTCTCTTTTCAGTCACATCGTCGACGTTTTGTTATTAATACTATTTCGGAATCAAAATCTTTCTGGTAACGTAGATTACTTACTATCTCATCAGACAGTTGAATCTCTAAAAACCGATTTTCGGGTGTTGACAAGGCATGCGTTCCTTTGCTGTGCATTTTAAACCCGGATAAAGGGCCTTATGCCTGAATGCAACGTAAACTTTGCCACCATCTCAATTTCGTAGTCTTCTGTAACTAGGATGATAACATGCTTTTAATATCATGCTGTGAGTGCTCAACAGAACACTGGGTACCATGATCAGTATTAATGTAAGTTTCATGTGGAAAGCCATGAGGTTCTAAAATTTTTGTTGTTGTAAACACAAACAAGCCGAGGGCATTCAAATATCAGAGGTAAAAATTTCCAGGTTAGCTACCGCTTCAGAAAGTACTAGCAGTTATCCAAAATAACTAGCCAGTGATGCTAAAGGTTAACCTGGTGACAAATAAGTTAAAACTTACGTCTTAAATTACTTCAAATTTTATGTCAATTAAAAGGACTTTTGACAAAGTAAGAACACTTGCACGGTACATAAACGGGGTCTATTGTTCTCTGGTCCATCAAACTCTTGCGTTGCGAGTTCGTGTCTTCTACTGAAGATTTGACTTGCCTGAAAGTGGCTTTTAGTAATCTGATAACAGCAAAGTTTCCTGCATTACTTGATCTAAGTATTCCCTTTATGTGAAGATTTAATATAAGTACCAATACAATAAATGGCTTTTAGGAGTTCATACTTGTTTTAGTAAACTTGAGTTTCAACGTCTATTCAGAGCATTTAGCATTCAGATATAAAACAATTGTTTAATTTCCTGATAGTGTCTTGATCAAAAAAGCAATACCAACACATGGTATTGTTTTTTGAAAGAATTTCTGTGACATGTTTATATCTGACTTTGAATTCACGACAGCTTAGAATAAAGTGATAAGATACATTCTTTACGATTTATCAGTATTCATGTAACAGTGTAAATAGAAAATATTGAAATGCAGGGGGTGTTACATTTGTTGTCTATTCAACTACATGATCATTTTCTTGTCTGCTATAAGAATTCCTTGGAAAGACTTTTGACTAATAAGCATTAATCCTTTTATAAAAAAGTTCTATTTGCTATACGAAATCTATCAATCCGATATTCCAGGATGACCCACTGTTTCTGTTTTGCTTTTAAAGTAAAGAAAAACTGGTCATTCAACTACCTCTGAGTTTTACTGATTTTATCCATTCTAAAAATTTTTCATGTGCTTCATCATCGTAAGGTTTTCTTCCATTATAAGCAAATCGTTTCCTCAAGTGTTGATAAGCCTCACTTACCTCACTGTTTATTACCATTTTACATGTATAAGCCTGTTACTTTTTGTAAATGAATTTCAGCGCCACATTGACTAGGCAAGAACGTGGCCAGTAGAAACTTGTTCTTTGGGTACTACACCTCTGCCCTCAAAAGCTGCCGAGTTTGATGATTCATCCCATAGTGCCTTCCATATGGTTTCTCGTTGAGATTGAGAGGATGAGATATTTTTACCTGGTATGGACAGGAAGCTGTCTTGATTTCAGTCGAGTTAGAGGTAGACCATGCTTATGCAACGGGTGACGCTCATGGGTGATTTGAATTAATAGTTCCCGATTAGAGGCGGATGTCCTTCTGGTGCTAGGGCTATGTCTGACAGAGCATACAGCGTATGGACTGGTGTGGATCGTACTGTGCCTTCAATTATTCTACAAGTATTATTGAGTGAAATATCCACTTGCTTAGCATGTGCTGAACTTCCCCAGGTGGAGCATGCATACTCGCTAATTGAAAAGCATAAGGCAAGAACACTGGTGCGCAGTGTTGATGGGTTGGTTCCCCACTTGAAGGTTGGCAACTTGCGCAACAGATTATTCCTTGTGGCGATCTTTGCCTTAACATTAGAGCAGTGTGATTTGAACGATAGTGTTGGATCCAGAGTGACACCCTATTTAGGACGTGGATAGTGTTCCAGTGGTTGTTGGTTCCATGTTATATTGAGAGTGCCCTTTGCCTCTTGAGTTTTCAGGTGAAAAGCACAAACTTGGGTTCTAGCTGGGTTTGACTTCAAGTCATTGAACTCGTAATAAGCAGTCAGCTGGTTCAAGGCGTTCTCGAGGGAGTTTTCGATCTTAGTGAAGGACTGCGGTTGAGTTGTTATACAGGTGTACGCTTGCACTCACATGGTAATGGTAAATCATTTTTGTAGATGTTAAAGAGGAGAGTCGTCCTGGGTATGACGTTAAACTGCACCCGGCAGCAGGATCCTAGTTCGGGAGTTCTGGGGTTTTGAGGAGAATATCACTACCTCTTAATTGCTGTTNAAAATCAACCTTTACAGAGAATGATATTAGTGATAATATAATCAATAATAATATTAATTGATAATATAATTCATAATTTTGTTTGATATTTTGATCTTCGCGGCATTATGTTTGATATATATAACAAAAAGTTTTTTTACTAAGGCATTATCTACATTACAACAAAAACTAGAAAATGATAGACGTATCTGACATGTTATTCCGCGTCTAGATAACATAGAATATAAGAACGTAACCTCGGCTGATTTCAAAACCAAGATGGAGTAAGGAAAACAACGCGAAGAAATGAAAAAATAAAACAAATTGACCAATTTCTTAAGGAATCTGGAGATTTCATTGAGAATCGGGAGATTTCAATGAGAATAGGGAGATCGGGAGTTGAACTCCAAAATCGGGAGACTCCCGAAAGAATCGGGAGATTTATATAGACATGAAAAACTGCATAGACATGAAAAACTGCCTGACCAAATGAAAAACTTATTTAGTCAGGCAGTTAGCCAATAGAGCTATTGTGGGATTAAACTGAAGGTAAATCTAGTATGTATATATGGTTCTTATCCAGTTCAAAGAAAATTATATTTTCCATTCGTTTTTCTTTGAAAAAACTATTATCGGTACACTGACGCAATAAAATAAGTTACATAAAATGGAATATAGTTGTTTAAATTGATTATAGTTATTTCATTCCTTGTCCACGACCAGCTCTTTCTTTCGTTGTGTGTTTCTGTTCTGGGTAATGAAAGAAATTTGGCTTTTGTACATAATAAAAAGGAATTATCAGAAGTGACAATTCTCCTAGGTAATATGTTAAAACGGACCAAATTATATGTTTCAACCTGTCATAATCCGCCATAATCAACTAATTCTAAAAACGTTAAAATACCTGTTCAAATTCATTACTTAAAACACTATTCTGATTACCCATTCCGCATTGGTAAATTTGAAATAAATCTGTTAGGACACTGTTCTGAAAGGTTGAATGTCCAAAAGCTACTGTGATTATGGAATAGAAACGATATTGCTTGGAAAAATATAGATATCGGCATTGAAATATTTAGAACCCCAAAGCTCTTTACGATATAAAGTATGACAGGTTTGTGGGGAAACTATTTAATTACTTGCCAGAATTAAGAATCTACCCTCCTGACACGATCAACAGGAGCAATTTGTACATTAATTGCAACCTTTACCTTAACTGGTGAAAAAGTTTTGGTCGAGAGCTTTTTTATCATTTAACTTGCGTTATAAGATTTTCGTTCTCAAGTTTGCGCTCATGTGCTATTCGACACTGACGTAAACACAGTGAAAATGAAGGTGATGAACTGCTGTATTCTTCACTTTCAATTTTTTCCACCTCGGTTTTGGACGTAAACGTTTCTTTTCTGCATTTGTAATACTTTACCACCTGCTCTTTGGATCTCTTTTCATTACATGCACCACAGTTATCTCATGCAATATCCCCTTCCATCCCCAACGGCTTTTGTTCTCTGTTTTTACCCGTATTACTTTGCTTCTCTTTTCAGTCACATCGTCGACGTTTTGTTATTAATACTATTTCGGAATCAAAATCTTTCTGGTAACGTAGATTACTTACTATCTCATCAGACAGTTGAATCTCTAAAAACCGATTTTCGGGTGTTGACAAGGCATGCGTTCCTTTGCTGTGCATTTTAAACCCGGATAAAGGGCCTTATGCCTGAATGCAACGTAAACTTTGCCACCATCTCAATTTCGTAGTCTTCTGTGACTAGGATGATAACATGCTTTTAATATCATGCTGTGAGTGTTCAACAGAACACTGGGTACCATGATCAGTATTAATGTAAGTTTCATGTGCAAAGCCATGAGGTTCTAAAATTTTTGTTGTTGTAAACACAAACAAGCCGAAGGCATTCAAAGATCAGAGGTAAAAATTGCCAGGTTAGCTACCGCTTCAGAAAGTACTAGCAGTTATCCAAAATAACTAGCCAGTGATGCTAAAGGTTAACCTGGTGACAAATAAGTTAAAACTTACGTCTTAAATTACTTCAAATTTTATGTCAATTAAAAGGACTTTTGACAAAGTAAGAACACTTGTACTCTATCTTTAAAAGTTTTTTTTCTTTGTAACGAAAGTTACAGTTTGTTTGAAAAGATAATATGGTAATGACTTTTAGTTTTACCCTAAAGAGATAATGGAGAAAGGAGAGTAAGGCTAGGGCTAAGCGCGAACAGAAATTTGACATAGATAGCACTTAACATAGATAGCAGATAAAATTCTCCGCGTTTTCAATTCAAATCCATAGGACAGTTAGAAAACTGCTCTTACTGATATCACATAAACGTTTTGCTTTTCAATCAGCTTCTATCAATTGAAAATTGGAAGAAGTCATGTCTTACTGTAGTGAAAATACTTCTCAAATGATTTCTTTCAACTGTACCAACCAGAGCATAAGCAGCTTAGTGATCGTGACATCGCATCAGAATTATGAATAGCCTACGCCAGCCTTGTTGCACGGTACATAAACGGGGTCTATTGTTCTGTGGTCCATCAAACTCTTGCGTTGCGAGTTCGTGTCTTCTACTGAAGATTTGACTTGCATGAAAGTGGCTTTTAGTAATCTGATAACAGCAAAGTTTCCTGCATTACTTGATCTAAGTATTCCCTTTATGTGAAGATTTAATATAAGTACCAATACAATAAATGGCTTTTAGGAGTTCATACTTGTTTTAGTAAACTTGAGTTTCAACGTCTATTCAGAGCATTTAGCATTCAGATATAAAACAGTTGTTAAATTTCCTGATAGTGTCTTGATCAAAAAAGCAATACCAACACATGGTATTGTTTTTTGAAAGAATTTCTGTGACATGTTTATATCTGACTTTGAATTCACGACAGCTTAGAATAAAGTGATAAGATACATTCTTTACGATTTATCAGTATTCATGTAACAGTGTAAATAGAAAATATTGAAATGCAGGGGGTGTTACATTTGTTGTCTATTCAACTACATGATCATTTTCTTGTCTGCTATAAGAATTCCTTGGAAAGACTTTTGACTAATAAGCATTAATCCTTTTATAAAAAAGTTCTATTTGCTATACGAAATCTATCAATCCGATATTCCAGGATGACCCACTGTTTCTGTTTTGCTTTTAAAGTAAAGAAAAACTGGTCATTCAACTACCTCTGAGTTTTACTGATTTTATCCATTCTAAAAATTTTTCATGTGCTTCATCATCGTAAGGTTTTCTTCCATTATAAGCAAATCGTTTCCTCAAGTGTTGATAAGCCTCACTTACCTCACTGTTTATTACCATTTTACATGTATAAGCCTGTTACTTTTTGTAAATGAATTTCAGCGCCACATTGACTAGCCAAGAACGTGGCCAGTAGAAACTTGTTCTTTGGGTACTACACCTCTGCCCTCAAAAGCTGCCGAGTTTGATGATTCATCCCATAGTGCCTTCCATATGGTTTCTCGTTGAGATTGAGAGGATGAGATATTTTTACCTGGTATGGACAGGAAGCTGTCTTGATTTCAGTCGAGTTAGAGGTAGACCATGCTTATGCAACGGGTGACGCTCATGGGTGATTTGAATTAATAGTTCCCGATTAGAGGCGGATGTCCTTCTGGTGCTAGGGCTATGTCTGACAGAGCATACAGCGTATGGACTGGTGTGGATCGTACTGTGCCTTCAATTATTCTACAAGTATTATTGAGTGAAATATCCACTTGCTTAGCATGTGCTGAACTTCCCCAGGTGGAGCATGCATACTCGCTAATTGAAAAGCATAAGGCAAGAACACTGGTGCGCAGTGTTGATGGGTTGGTTCCCCACTTGAAGGTTGGCAACTTGCGCAACAGATTATTCCTTGTGGCGATCTTTGCCTTAACATTAGAGCAGTGTGATTTGAACGATAGTGTTGGATCCAGAGTGACACCCTATTTAGGACGTGGATAGTGTTCCAGTGGTTGTTGGTTCCATGTTATATTGAGAGTGCCCTTTGCCTCTTGAGTTTTCAGGTGAAAAGCACAAACTTGGGTTCTAGCTGGGTTTGACTTCAAGTCATTGAACTCGTAATAAGCAGTGAGCTGGTTCAAGGCGTTCTCGAGGGAGTTTTCGATCTTAGTGAAGGACCGCGGTTGAGTTGTTATACAGGTGTACGCTTGCACGCACTTGGTAATGGTAAATCATTTTTGTAGATGTTAAAGAGGAGAGTCGTCCTGGGTATGACGTTAAACTGCACCCGGCAGCAGGACCCTAGTTCGGGAGTTCTGAGGTTTTGAGGAGAATGTCACTACCTCTTAACTGCTGTTGTGCTGGGTCACCCTTGGGCAAGGTGTAGCACCCAAATGCCTCCCTCACTGGGTTACGTTGTCCCAAGAGCACTGTTCCTTGTGGCTGGTGACAATAAATACTGACCAGAGAGAAATAGCTT
>RDPX01000108.1:2269941-2293042 GCA_003991215.1 Morbakka virulenta | reverse complement strand
AGATGGAAGACCATGATCTCCAACGTCCTGAAAGGATAAGGAACTCAGAAGAAGAAGAAAGAGGAGAGGTGAAAAAACATTTCCTTGTGGTAGGCCATTACGTTGTGTGCGCCATCTACTTTTCTTGCCATTAAGTTCAACGTAGAACCGTCCATGTTTCAGCATACATTGCACTGTATGACACAGGTCCACATCATTTGTTATGATCAAAATTTTGTGTATAAGCCGGTGATGTTATACCGTGTCGTATGCATCTGTTAAATCGACAAATGTTGCTACGGTAATGACTTTTTTTGGTAACCATCTTCAATATACTGCGTCAGGTTCGTAAGTTGTGTTTCTCATCGATGGTGGTGCTAATCCTTCCAAGTATCGTACGTTCAAATAGTTTGTATGTAATACTTAGTAGGGAGATTGGTCTAAAGCTCTTTGGGCTGTCTGGGTTTTTTCCCGGTTCGAAGAGAGCAATGATTTTCGATCGCCTCCATTGTTGAGGGATTCTATTGCGGCTCACACAGTCTTGGAATAGGTCCATTAGCCATCCTTTAGTAGTGAAGCCGATATGCTTCAAAAACTCTGCAAAAAAGTCATCAGTGCCGGCTGATGAGTTTGCCATTCTTCAGTAATTTTAGAGATTCCTCCAGTTCATCCAAATGGAATGGGTTGGTGAGAGCTCCATCTGAGTTGGTGGTACTGGATCATTGTGTGTGTATATATATACAATGAAAATTGGATACATTATTAAATACCATTTTTTACGGACACATGTGACTTTAAAGGTAAACGTATGTTTATGAGAGAATATGTAGACACAGAGAGAGGTGTTCAACAGGTCGAAAATTTACAGGTTGGTATAATATACTCTATAAAGAAGCCCTTAGTAAAAGCAGCAAATGTAATGGGGTCAATCTGGAGTAAACGAGCTATCAAAATCTAAGAGACTCAGATCATACTGCCTTAGGTACATATAGTATGCCAAAGCTATAGAGGCTTTTAGACATTTTATCAAAGAAAAGGAGAACATTGGCTTGAAGTTAAATTTTTAGGAAATATATGTGATTGTTAAAATGGAGAAGGGATAGATTTCGGTGTGAAATGTTACGGTCAAAGGTCTTTTGTAGAAAGAGATCAGGAAAATGAACCTTTCGTCCTGAACGTGTCTTTCGAATTTCTATTGTGGCTGGAGAAATAGAAGTGGTGATATGTGCTTTTGTAAGCTGGGTCGATTTCCTGATTTACTTGTACATTCCTGGTTTGTCGAAAAAGGGAGATTTCAAAAGGAACAAACTGACATTTTTATTTCACCAAATAATCAAACATAAAAACTTATAAATATTTATCAAAGCATTATAGTTGGTTTTGCCTGCCGGGGTAGCAGTTAGTTGTGTCATTGACTGGTGTAAGCGATCTAGATAGGTCTAAGGGTCCAACTTGTCTTTGAAAGTGAAGGTATAATACATTGTAGAGGAAGGAGAAGGGTAGTACCAAACACAAATTATCCGAATTAACCAAGTTCAAATTTTAGAGCAGATAGAATACCAAGGATAATGACTGGTTTAACTCAAACCAATTTGTTGTGAGGATATGAACTTCAAGGAAAGATTTAAGATATCATTTAAAATGTTCCATTCATTCATCTGAAATAAGATGGTAAAAAGCAGTGTAAAGCATTGACAACTGAAAAGGTTAGTAAGGTAACGGTAGAATAAAGGATTTCAATTGAGCGATGCAATCGGTCGTTTGTGATAAAGCCACCTGAAATTGCTATTCAGTGAATGACAAATGCACTGGCTACAGTTTGGGCTGTATTTGTATTTAATGGATAACATCAGGCCAACAAATAGAATGATAGTATAAGTTAGTATGTAAAGAAACCATTTGAAAGAGGAAGTGGACCAATAATGTCAAATGAACCAGATCACCAGATGTGGAGAATATTTCTAAAGAAGTTATAGTATCACGATGGAGTTCATTGAACATTTAAAAATTCACATTGAACCGTTTAAAAATTCATGGGCACTTCTCAGATATCACTCCCAAATCGAGAACTTCCGTGCATTTTTAACAGGTATATAACCAGCTGAAATATATGCAAATTTAGCTCCAAGTTTCTGATCTGCATTTGCTTCTTCATTTTGTGTTGTTGAGCATTCTTGAGGATGATGACTGTGTTCTAATGTAACTATGCAGTACTCGCTGTTCTTGTAATAGTTCTAGTACTCTGGCCAATCCCAACCTTTAGCTTCTAAATATGCGTACATTCAGCACTGTTCCATATAATTGACTTATTGGCAATTGATAACGGCCTTTGTATGGAATAAGCAGATTCACATGTTCCAAGATGCATTGAAAAGCTGTTGGATATCGAAATAGATCCCCCAAATTTAACTAGTTATAGAGAGATATAAAAGTTTACATAAATATCAAATTGTCTTTAATTGAAATTAAGGCGAGGTAACTTCCTTATGCTATCCAATTGTCGAAGAGACCTATCATAAAATGTGTGCAAAAAATTAATATTAAGAGAGAAATAAAGGATTTGTTTATACTTTTCGAAAGCAATCAATAATTTTTAAGAGGTGGTTTATTCAAAATGTCAGACATACATAATGAAAAGAAAGGATCACTTTGTTCGTCCTTACTTTGCACTGAGAAACAGGAGATTTCGTTTCCTTGGGAGGTCTTTAATTCAAGTTCAAGTGTAATGTTTTCAAAGCATAGGACATTTCCTGTTGCGGCATTTACATTTCAAGATATGCTGTTATAAATGCAGGAACATAGAACCTGTGGAATTAAATTTTTCCATAGTTTTACCCAATTAACTGATAAATTCACTGCGTAAAGCTCTTTGTAGATCCTTTTTTGTTTTTGGTTGAATTAAAGTTCTGTTAAAAAAATAATACATTTAGATTTGGTTGGTTTATGGTTTAGTAACGACTTCATTTTTGGTAATTGTATTAAAAGATAACAAGGTCTGTGTAGAATTTTTAATAACTTTCTCATTCTAATGTCGATTTAAAACACTCTATCACCACATTCAAGTAACCTTTGATCAACCCAAACCGCACATCCATGATAAAAGACCAAACACATTTGTTTTTGTGGCATATAATTTCCAAGTGATTTTAGAGGACTACCGTTTTCAACAGACTTAAGACTTTTGGTTGAATAACGCCTAAAGTCTATTACATAAACAGAAATAAAATTCGTCATAAAAGCGAGATAAAGTGGTATTCTTTCTATCTATTATA
Source organism: Morbakka virulenta (assembly GCA_003991215.1). NCBI lineage: Eukaryota > Metazoa > Cnidaria > Cubozoa > Carybdeida > Carukiidae > Morbakka > Morbakka virulenta. Next base: position 2,289,791 of record RDPX01000108.1, on the reverse strand, counting down.
AGTATGTATTTTGTCATATTTCACAAAGATAGTGTTAGTGACAGTCGGCTCAGATAGTGGATTACAAAGAAAATCAACAACAGATATAATCCCTTTCAGAAAACTCAGTTTCTTCAAATAGACTTGATAGTATCAATAAAGAGCCAGAAACAGATGTCTATCAATATCTCATATAAAGGAAAATGAGCAACAATGGGTTGGGGAAATATAATATTCAGTTTCTGAAAAATGTTTGACTATCGTGTTACTTTTAAGTCGATCTTTGTTGTACAGTTTAATGCTAAACGTTAATCCTCGTCACATGAGATGGTTGACGTATTTTAAGCTGGCTGACAGACCCGGAGAAGTCATCTGAAACTCAAAATTTCTGGAAGACAACTTCTCCACATTTTGATGGCATTGGATTTTCACTGTCCTCTGGAAAAAAGGCTGTTGTATCGCCTCTATTGTTTTTCTGCTAAATCTTCTCTGAATAATAGTTTTCCAACACAAATTTTCCTTTCCCAGACTGATCAGATTTTGGATTTTGTAATCAAAACTCTAAACTTGGTTGCAAAGTTTATTCATACGCTTGATTATTCTAAAGACGCTAGTCCAGATTCGATTACGGTAGTTGCTTTGAAAGTGTGTATATTTGAGATATTTTCTTGCTGTCCAAATTTTTCAGCCTTTACCTAATCGAGACTTGTTTCAATCTTTCTCAAAATTTTCCATTGTTGTCCTTGACTTTAGGGTGAAGATGATCCATGTGATTCTGACTACTTGTCAACAATCCACAGCTAAAATTCCTTAATAAGTTTGGATCATTTAATAGATGTTTGTATGGATTTAGACGACCTTGATCCACTATAGACCTTTTGCTAGTAGTCAAGGAATGTATCTTAATGTTTATGGATGAGTCTTGAGAAATATGGGGAATAGTTTTATATATTTTTGAGACATTTGATATGGTGTGGCATACTAACCTCCATCATTCTGGTTACGGTATCCGAGGAAGGGTCTTTGAGATCGTTTTGTCTATTCTTCCAGATAGTACATGCATGTCACACTAGATAGAATACCATCTGACTACCATTCAATTAATGCTATGGCACCTCCAGGTTCTATTCTCTAACGCTTTCTCTTCCTTCTTCTAGTTTATCAATACATCTACAGATGATACTACTTTACACTCTTGCATTGGCTGAAAGCAACTCAACAGAAACAAGTCAAAATTGAGGAAGGTTAGGCGTCTGACCTTTAGGCTGTCAAAATAGAGAAGGACTTGATAGGCTTCTTTCGGAGCAGCAAAACGCAACTGTTGTTTCTCAAGACAACGCTGAAATCTTACATTCGCCAAATTTTGGACCATCACTCGTAAATGAAATATAACGAGGTTGCTTTTTCTCTTCAATGATAGTCATCAATGGGAATGCTTGTGTTTCTTATATCTAACCTATTGGTGAGCCTGCTTTCACAAAGATTGGTTCCTTGCATCATCCTGGAAAGCACTTTCCGCTGGTTACCATTTTGTATCTATATTATATGAATCTGCCATTCTTCGTTGCATGGAGCATTGTTGTCACATCACACAGTTTTATACACTTACTTGCTTTGTCTCCTATTATTTTTGACCAAGAAAAGGACAGGCACTTGACTGGATCAAAGGGTCCAGAATAAAAAATCTAAAACCAAGTATGTCTTTTATTTAATACTGAAAACAAGGGCCCATCGGGAAAGCCCAGCAAATTGTTGTAATAGGCTGAAAAAATCCCATCACTTTTGGTGACCATCGGTCTAAAATAAGTGTAAACTGTAATAAATTCTTTTGGTTCGCAAAGGAGTCGATGAAAATTGAATATGAATTGTCTCTAATGTTACTAAATGAAAGGTAGACCTAGATCGGTCATACATTTTGAACTGATTTGTCTCGAAATTTTCACCGCATTCGGTATTTAGTAGCAAATGCCGTGCTATAGCAGAATCAGAAGTTACAAAGTTCCTTTTACCCTTGTATTTTCTTTTTGATTAAACTCGAAATCACGGGATTTTTCTCTGAAAAACAGGGTACGTCCTGTTTTATTCTATCTACCGGCCTTAAGGATCTACAACCTACATACCTGACATCACACCGGCACCTAAACTCATACACAAACATACCTAAATTTTTTGACAGGCAAGCCATCCTTTATAGAGGAAGGAAAAATTTTTCGCGAGGTAAAAATAACTTTAGCTGCAGTGGCACGATAACATTCAGAAACTCTCCTGGTAATTTGATTTTCAAATTTAGTAGAAACCAGTCCTATCAAGGAAAGTTTGTAGAGCAGTAGAGCAGAACCTTGTTTAAGAGGGTTTTCGAAACAAAATAATTTGTACCGAATTGCTTTCTCTAACAACCTTAGGATAACCATTACTCAACAGAATTGACTTCATTTAACCTATTTCTCCTGACAATTTCTGAGGGGAGCAAGTAACGATAGAACGATGGATTAGAACTTTTATTAGACCAATTTGAAACTGCCTGGAGCTAAAAGAATCCCACCGTATGTATTGCACAGTAAAGTTCGGTTTTCGAAATGTACTGATTTTAAAAGAAATCGCATTTTTTTCTAACAGAAGGTCCACAATTGGTGAACAACCATCCTGCCCTTGTTCAGCAGGAAAAACAGAGGATGAGTGAAGATTGTTCAGGTTAATTATGAACCGATTACTGTCGTTTTGATTTGAAATATGACAACCATGTCATCAGCGAATCTATAATTCTTAAGAAGATTTATTTACGGGTTTTCCTCACCGGTTGTAATTTATCGTCATTGTGCTGACAGTAGAATGATAATGCTTCAGAGAGAGGTGTATAGCAAATTAGTAGAGAGGACAGAATCGGATTCTTCTGTTTTTCTAAGATATTTGTTGTTGAGATCTTTAATTCCTTTTTGTTTTGTTTTAAGTTAGTACCACTAAAGTTTGATATTTTGCAAATAACCCATTTTTGTGAACGTCGTTTTCTGCCTTGGATGGCTAGATTGTGAAAACATTTGATTTGTAAATGCTTCCCTTCATCATGTGATTTGAATGTTTTAAGTCCAAATTAAAACCTTATCTGTTCGCTTAGCCTTTTCCCTCGCCCCTTTTCCTATCTTTTCTTCACAGTTCCATACACTCAGCGGCATTTTGTCTTGTATGGGTCTTAAATTATAAAAGTGACTGATTTGATTTTTTATTAGACTATCTGAGTAACGCTAAAAATTCAAAGTAATTTATCTACCGTATTGTTTCCCAGTAAGGCGATTACAGCCACATCAGTATCGCAAAAGTGCTTTTGTTGTTGTATCCGAGTGTTCAGTTTTTAGAAATAATGTGCAAAAATTGCTTGTTCTTTGTGTCCAGATCGTTTGGGAATTAAAAAATAATATTGCACTAAAGTTGAATTGAATAATACCTGGGTGCTTATGGTAAAGACATGCAAAACAGTTATTTTCAATAATAACAAATCTCACGTGTTTCATCCTAGCCCTGTTTCATGTCGTCTGATATCCCACTGACACAAAGACATAAAATTAAACATAACGAGTTGTTTTGACCGTCACAATTTGTCAGGATTAATCTTACTGAATACAGCTGGATACTGATTAAAACCAGGTACAAGCAAACTGACAATGATAAAAAGTCATACTTAGGCTTACCTGATGCAACTAAAACAAACAAGACAACTCAACTCAGACTCACGCAATCACCAGATAAATAATTCTGAAACCGTCCAACCTTTTACGGAAAGTAAACAAAGTCGACAAAAGGCCTATATACCAGTAGATATTCCGTCTATTGCGCTCTCTAGAGTCTACCCTCATTTTCAACTTTAGTGAGCCTTTCAGGGCTAAAACTGAAGACTACTGTATATAGACATTCAATCTAGAGACGACTCCTATAATCCTAAAATGAATTAAACCATTTCAGAAAGAAAGCTCAAATATGGACTCAAAGTAAGTTGCAAGTTTGTGGTTATCAAAGACCATGTTATTTTAGGTACTATTGTCCAGACAGCCGCGAAGGTCAAAAAGGGGGTGATGTGGACATGTCTGCCACTTAGTATCCTCAGGGAAAAACTGAAAACCAAGCTGGAACATTAAATGCTCTTTTCAACAGACCAAAAGGGATATCGAAATAAAAGAATTAAAATATAACAACATATTTGTCGTCAAATTGATATCAAGTATGTGTTTGACACCAGCATACATTTTTATACCTTGGAGAGCTTGAAAATATTGGGTGTGACAGATCAAGCAATCATACCGGTATCTGCAGAAAATAATTTTAGAGGGTTCTTTCGGCGAGGGGGAAGGAATACTAAGTTTTTTAGCTTCAGAATGGATGCCATAAATTAGACAGGCAGATTAAATAGAAAACAACAAGATACCTTTTACTAGAAACCTCGAGCTGACTAAAATTATAGTCAACAGAAAAGGAAGAAAAAGCAAGAAAATTTCAGTCAAATGCAACGCAGGAAAACCAACTTATGACGTAAATGGAAGTCTAGAACTTAGAAACTTTGACTGAGAATAAAGAAAGCTTATTGAAAAAAGAGAAATGCGATAAACAATCTTTGAGGGTGATACACGAGGGAAAGCCTCCTTAATGTATCGGTCATGGAGGCACACTTGTAGAAAAAGGGAAGAGATGTCACAGTTCGACAATATGAAAGGGTCTCAAGAGTGTTAGAAAACTCAGGGCTAATCAGGCTGGAGACTGGACGTTGGATTTCATCCAGAAGATTTAGATGTGTGGTAGGAAAACCTGACTAGACATGGTAACAAAAGTGTATACCTTGTCTATTTGAAGGTTTATGAAGTATAGATTATTTCTCTGAGAGAGGTACTTTCGTGCCCAGTTGAGAGGGCCAACTTTTATAGGAGCTGATAGCTATAGATTTGATATAGGATTTCCAAAAAATGATGAGAAAATAATAGCTGAAGAAACCTAACACCAGGTCTCTCATGAGTCTGGTAGTCAGTTGTGGTGACGAATGAAAAAATTGCGTTTCTATGACGGCTGGTAGAAAGGAGCTTCGCTTTCTGGGCACTGAAAGTGTACAATTACCTTTTACACTCAACGGCTCTGTAAATATTATCCTCTCGAAGACTCACCATTCCAACTTTTCTAAAAATGTGGTTTGTCTAGGCGTGGATAAATGACAGTCTTACCAACACATTTAACTAGCTGTGAAAAAATGATCAGACTAATCATAATAAGTAGTAAAAAAAAGTCTGACCCAAGGCAGAACCCTCAAAACACCATAATTAATAAAGTAACTGCTGCCGGAACAGCCGTCCAGTTCAAACCTGGTACCACGATCACACAGAAAAGATTGTAACAAGGAAAGGATTTTTTTAAAAAAATCAAATTCCTTCGGCTTTACAATGAGGTCAGAGTGTCACACCTTCTCGAAAGCTTTTAAACTCACAAGAGAAATAAACATTACATTCCAAGGATATGATAGGTAACCTGGGTGATAACAGAAAGGAGATCACCAGGAGACCCTAACAAAGCTGTAATGGAAATTAGAAAAAAGCCAAGAGACTCAAGATGTTAAACAGAGAGGCATTGATAACAAACCCAAAAGCTTTGCTTATAGTAAATAGAAGATCAAATGGCCGATAAATACTAGGAACAGGACATTCATCAGAGTTTTTTGGACTGGAAGGCCTGGTGCTACGTTCCAGCAGGATAGTTAACTTACTCATTGAAACATTTGAAGAGTTTAGAAAGAATAGGTTAAATATTTTGATACCTGTTTTATAAAGCAAAGGCTAAAATATCATCAGAGTCAGTGGATTTGTATTTTTCAGGTAAGTTATCTCGGCTTCCACAGAGGGTAGAATTCACTGTAAAATGCTGCGCAAATAATTCATCGTTTTCTATATAGGATGCTACGATTTCAGGTCCGTTAAAGAGTTGTAAGATTTGTAAGAGTTGTTACACTTACTCCATTTGAATTCCACATCTTCTAAATTTTTAGATATCCTATGCTCTGGCTCATTATCAAGTTACCAGTCTCTTCCGTATAGTCTTGTTTAGCCTCCACGAGAATTCTATTTCAGCAATTATGAGAGAATGGGGAAAACCGCTTATTCCAGGGAGAGGTATTCTGGTTTTCAAGATAAAAATAACTGTTGCAAAGAGAAAAGATGCATACACACCTTAGCAAAAAGAAAGAAGAGGAATGAGACTTATATTGGAAACAAAAGTATGAGTGCCAGCTTGAATCCACGATGAGACTTTTAATGCAGCATCTTCGGCATCAAGTTTGAAGATATTATACCAAAGATCATCAAGCGGAAAGAGCTAAAATTATCCTAGCTAGCCTGGTCAATCATATTTTATTTCATTTTCAGTAAAGACTGAAAATTTGAATTAAATAATACCAGAAGTGATAGTTACCTAAAAATTAAGGACATGAAAACTCGCATAACTGAACACAATTTGTTTTTTTAACAATGCATCTGTTTAATTTAACTGATTTGATTGCAACAAACCAACTCGTCTGACTGGTCTGCGTTTAATAACGATTAATATTGAATGAAGATGTACCACATTCTCCATTCTTTTTGCAAGATAGAAGTTGTACCTCACCGTATGTATTGGGATTGGTCAGTAATAGCATACACAACGAAGCGATAAAAGTCCTTAGCAAAACAAATGAATTTGATACAAACTGTCTTTTTTAGGACAACGGATAGGGGCAAGGCTGTGTGACGACGGTTTTGATCTTCATTCACGATATCTGTGTATATGTGTATGTATGTTAGTAGTAATTAACTATAAGCCTAAAATTTGTAAAGTATAACAAAAGATAGGAGTGTTGATAAATAATAAATGACACGTTGATAGGTGATGAGAATAGTTCACTGAAAACACACCAGTTAATTTACAGGGAAAATGTCGTAAAATAGGAAACAGAAATTATCTACTTAACGTTTATCCCATTTGCTTATTTTGTATTTAATCGAGCAATCAATCTTTCTTCATTATAAAAGCACTCTGTCTCTTCAAGTGGAAAATTGCCTTTTAAAACAATAATATGTAAATCTATTTCGAAACTACAAGCGTTGTTTAAAAAATGACGAATCAGCTCACAAGTCCTAACTCCTCTTAAAATTGTCCATTTATGATTACCAAGTCAAATATTGAAGCGGGATATGGTACAGCCTACATGCAAAATATGATGACAATATTTAACAGCATAAACGACAAGAAATGAAGTGGAGTTACTACTTTAGATATAGCTTAATTTTTGTGGAATTGGGTTGCTAATTTTTTTGTGCGATTGATAAATGATAAAATGAGCAACTGTGACTTTGCGACTGATGATCTAGACTGCTCAAACCACTACAACAGCAGTCAGCGTCAAACACACACACACACACACACACGCACACACACACATATATATATATATATATATATATATATATATATATATATATATATATACTAAAGAAAAAACAAGTCATTTCTTGCAAACGTTTCAGCTTATTTAAAGCCTCCCTTAGTACAACTTGTCAAAACGCTCTATTAGTAACAAAGTATAAGTCTAAAAAAAATCAACCATTACTTAAAACAAGGGTGATGATTTGGTAATGATAGACATTTTGAAAGTTAATGATATAATTGGCTACAAATAAAACAATTCAAATCAATATATATATTCGTATGAACTAATAAGAGACTATGAAAAATAGTATGAAAAATTAGATATCTAGTAGCTTGTTATGATTCAGCAAATTTCGAAATTCTTCATCAACAGAACTGATATCACCTCCGATCCCTATCGTACGGCAATTCAGTAAATGTTGAGGTGTTTGCACGTCACTATATACACAGCTTGGGTTACCGTTCAGACCGGTTCAGAAGGACCCAGTGGCTTCTAATTAGGTCATGGTCTGCAGGTTTTTCTGAAGGTGTCGGAATATATTCGCGGAGCATGCACTTGGAATTACTGCAACGTCTATTCCACACGAATTTCATCCATAGGTCAGGAGACATGATTTCGTTTATTTGATTTGACAGGATGTGCATTCGTGTAGATAGAGGCATTTTGTTCTTGAGGCAAACGTTGACTAGAGGAGAAGTTAGAGCCTGATGGAATAAATGCGAGTCTTTCATTGAACGTTTACGCAGGTTCAGAATGTTTCTGTCTCTTCAGATATCTGGAGGCTCGATGCCACAGAGGACTGGAAGGAGCTTCATGGGAGTGGATTTGATTGAACGCCTTACTGGTCTCATACACTCCTTGAATGATATGTCAAATTATGATGATGATGAGTCAAATCAAGAAAATATGTCATAAAATAGGGAGCCAAAATAATATGTTCTCGTACCTATTCCGTTAGGGTTTTTGGTGTCCAGACGAGCACTTAATAGTCTTCGTTAAAAGAGTATTGTCTCTTCAAGTAGCAAATTGTCTTTCAAAATTACAACCGTTTCAACAAAATGGCAAACCAGCTCACAAGTCCTAACTTTTCTTTAAATTTCTGATCTATGATTATGAAATTATCAAATCTAATGTGGAGTATAGCCTAGGTACAAACTACGATGTAAGCAACATTCATCGTCATAAATGACAAGAGACGAAGAACAGTTACCACCAGAGACATAGGAAAACTTCTGTGAAATTAGGTTTACAATTTGACTAGCATAATTGATAGAATGACAAATGACGTAGTTGTAATTTTGTAATTGGTGCGTTCCAGAGTCTGGGGTAGTAAATTTGGAAAGCAAGGAAGAATTTACTAGTAAATCTTTAAGGCTTTTGTTCCTTCTAAAGGACAAGAAATGAGCTCCATGATAACAATCCTTTAAATTAGAGTGGTCCGATTTCATTTTCTTAGAATTTGATAAAATGTTGTTGATTCTCACGAATTTCCTGTGCCAGTTTAAAAGTTTAACACGGTGTAAGTGTTGAGGAATAGCTGTGTCCTTTTAAGGGTGCAAAATACAGATCTGTTAAGTTATTAAGTTATGTAAAATCACTATATATTTATATCAATTTATATATATAAATAAATATATATAAATATTTATAATATATATATATATATATATATATATCGAGAGAGAGAGAGAGAGAGAGAGAGAGAGAGAGAGAGACTGTTGACAAGTGAATAGCATAAAACAATCGAAACAATATTTGTGTATTAATTACACAATACAAATTTCTTTCTATAAAACATGAATATTCACCATTGGTTTGATTTGGTTTCTTAAGGGTAATTTTTTGAATAAAGCTAACAAGTTAATAAATGCATTGCCACCCCGTGTTTTTAGGACCACCTATTGAGATGAAAGTACTATTAAATTGATAAAATTAAATACGAAACAACACATTTCAATTTCTTTTAATATAAAAAAAAGCAGAGATAAAATATAATGCTAAAATGTCAAGTAATTGTCAAAGTGGCTAATTAGGTTCCTGTTTCTTTAACAAGTTTTACTTCCAGAAAAAAACTTCCTAATGCAAGAAAGGAATTTTAAAAGAATGCTGAAATTTTGAACACCGCACTTTTTTTGAGTGATGATTTCATGGCTCTAGAAAACAATAATTAAACAAAAAGAAAATTACAAGAGCCTGACTTTTTAATTCTACAGTATAAATAATGTATGGCAGTTTTAATGACCGCATGTGTTGGTTCTATAATTTCTTGCTCGCTGTTTATGTCAGATCTCGTCCCGTGTTAATTGTTGGTGTTAAATTTTAAATACAAAACATATTCCAATTGTTGTTTCTTGGACTCTATGCCAACAAGGATTAAAAGGATTGAAGCCGACTGTTGCCTAGACAAACACTGGACGGCCAAACTTATCCTTGATTTTTAAACAGAGCATTTTCCATTGAAATTATAACTTTTCTGACTAATAATCTACCTAGTAATCTACAGCATTCTTTATATATTCTCTTTGGAAACCTGAGACAAGTGGATAAAGATATCTCTTGGAGTTCGGCTTAGAGGAGAGGAATTATTACGAAAAATCTTTCTTGTTGTTGAAAAATCCAACCAACATGTGACCTTGAGGTTGATCTCAAACATTGTTCGCTGTAAAATATACTGTAAAGTTGTATATTGTTTCGTCTTTTGTACTACAGTTTGCAAAACTATAATGGATCCTTTGAGACCAAGGGCATGAATTTATTTCAGTCAGCTGATTTTCAATGCTGTTCGCATTTGAATAAATATGATATCTCTAAAGACAAAATCAGAGCTTGTCATTTTATTGGACTAGAATAATAAACCTGCAGTTTACTCAGACAGCGAAAGAAATCATTGCCAGTTTGTTTTCTGTAGACCAAATGTTGAACTCTTCCTTCCTGTAACAAAGAAGAAAATATATTGCTCAGTGTTTAATTTCTAAATCAACAAAGGTAACAGAGATATCTTCTACGCAAAAGACGTTGGTCAATCTCTTTCTGAAACGATGGTGAGCTTTTTTAACCCATTTTGTTATCTTGAAGAAATTTTTGAATTAAAGGTGTTTAATTTATTTTGATTGGGAGCCTTTACGCAGTGGTTGAGATTACGGGACAATACTTAAATCTAAATTAAACACGTAGTTTAATTAACTTGGTATACAAGAATCACATGATATCAAATAAACTTAAATTATAACTCTGGTTTGCTACACAGTTTTTAGTCATTCTTGTCAGTTGTGTTTTGACCAATGGTAGGTCAACAGAGCTGAACTGTTAGGGACAGCTTGTAAAGTAGGATATTGTGATCCTCCTTACCGTCTTGAGCTAAACAACTGTCGTTTATTTCTCAAAAATTATGATTTGGTTAATGCAGCAGGAAAATTGTCAAAATATAAAAGTGTTATTGCCCAACTTCAGATTGTCCAGCTTCAGAAAGTGTTTAGTGGTCTAACGAAGTGAAACGCTAGCCACTCGAGTGTTTATTGAAGGTCCCAACGTAATAAGAAACTAACCAAGATAACTGCAAGTGCTTCAGAAGATAACGTAGACAAATGGGTCGCTGAAAAATACCTGGGGGATTATAAGAGCTTTGTTTCCCGACTTTTCCATTAGGATCATGAATTTTGACCAATATTTCCAATATTTATATGCAAAGTATCATTTTTGTAAAAGCTTGAATCAGAACACTAATATTATTTTTACAACCAGAGCCTGGTATGAAAAATAATAATTTGTAATTACGTTTTTCTATGCTAGCTTTTTCTGTCAAAGTTTTCCTTATTAGGTCAAAGATCTATGTTTTTTTCGATCGTTTACTTCCAGTGGTACAACGTAACCCCTTAATTACAAAGTGCTCTTCAAATACCAGTCTCTACCCCAAATAGAGACTTGTACTACAATCCTAAAAGCCACCAATCTTTCACATCCTGTAAAGTTAGGCTTTTTCTATAACTTGGAGGACTAATGTACTTGACCCTTCTCCACGTATCTTTGACAACATTACGTCTCTAAGTTAAATCCTTGTAATTAAAATGGCCATACTTTTTTCAAATAGTGCTTTGAGAAAATACTGGGTCCACTACAGATTTCCGTATTTTTTCTTCTGTTATTTTCTCTGTTAACACAGACATCGATGTTTCAAGTATTTTAGACTTTTTTCTGACTTTGGGCAAAGCCTTTGAGTCGTTAACCAATGTCTTCCTTGTTGAATAGCTTGTCTCTTGGCCTTTTTCTGACCACTAATATGGCCTCGTTACCATCTACTGCTAATCTCCTTTCCGTTAGTACTTAAATTATCCAGCTTACCCTTGATGTTTCCAGCAAAGTAGGTGCTATTACTTTAACACCTCAAGGGCTTTCGACAAAATTTGGCACTCTGATCTTATTGTAAAGCACATGACGTATGATTTTTGGGGTGAAATTCTGTCTGTCAAAAATCAGAGGAATACAGTTTTTTCATAAGTGCCATAATTGACAAACTAAAAGCCCTGGTGTTAAGCTTCTTACGTTTTCATTCTCTCAGAATCTTTGTTCAAATCCAATATCAAAGCTATTGCCAATCAGGGTAGTATTGTGTACTTGTATAAATCTTCAAATAAACCATGTACAGATCTGTGTTGCCGCATCTCATCAGAAGCATGTACTACTCATCTTAATCTTCTGTACCAAATCCAGCATCTAGTCTCCAGCCAGATTGACCCTGAGTTTTCTGAACTTCTTAAAACCCTTTCATGTTATCAGACTGTGAGACCTCTTTCTTTTTTCTACAATTACTTTTATGCCCGATGCATCCAGGATTTTTCTTCTCGTGTACCACCCACAAAGATCGTCTATCGCATTATTCTTTCTTCAAATAAATTTTTCTCATCCTCTGCTCAGGTTTCTAGACTTAAAACTTTCACTTACGTCATGAGCTGGTTTCTTTGCGCTGTTTTTGTCTGAGAGTTTCTCCCTTCTTCTTGCTTTCCTGTTTATTTTAATCTTAATTAACTCAAGGTTCCCAATAACAGGTATCTTGCCCCAAGGTTTTTTTTACATAGTCTACATTATACCTATGCCTTCCTTTTCTGTAGCTCTTAAGTTTCAATTACCTTAGAGCCTTGTAATGAGCGATTTATTTTTTATAAAATCGCAAGCATGTGAGAGGATTTTTTGAATTTGGAAAACATGACATTTACCAGAAAATTTATGCAATATTTAGAAATTCGTTCTATCTGAATCGACATTTACAATGTCAGCCATTCAGTATGGGTTAACATTTTTCTTGTGTTAAAGTCGAACTTCTATCTCCAGAAAGTTCCCTTAGTCATAGTACATAAGAGCAGTCAGGTTTTGTTTATTTAGCACCAGTATCAAGGGAAGTTACGATTGTAATCTACTTCATGTAACTCTGCTCGAATGCCTAATTGCTAATTGCTAATTAGCAATTGCTAATGTTTTGTACCTGGTGTTCCTTTAAATAAAGAAGATCGGAATTCCGACTACACATATTTCGTGTATCTATTTTGTGAGAACTTTCGAGAGATAGATACAGCAAGTGAAAAACAGAACACAACCCCATAGAAACAAAACTTAACACAACATGACAAGCTTAATGCATATTTAGCCGCAAGTAATCAGAAAGGTCCTCCTACTAGCTACTTTGACAGTATTACGACGCTTTTAATAAAATCAGTTAAGTAGCACTAGTTGACTGTTTCTAAAAACTATAACGCAACACCAGGGGGTTATTACTGACGCAGATGTTAAATAAATGATCAACAACCAGTGTGGAGACTAAAAACATATAGAATTTCTGTGGGAGCTCTAATTCTGACAGAACTAAAATAAACATTGATTATTTATGTTGACGTACTATTGCTTGTTGGTGGTTTTTTCATTGTAGAGTGAACCAACTCTACATTTAACTCTGAAATGAACTGGTGACATACATAAATGTAATATGTTTGTATTTGTATGATGCTGTATAATTATATACATAGCAGAAATTCGCATTAAATAAAGTTCCCTTAAATTAATTACCATTAACTTCAAAGATATTTTATTTTGAAATGAAATCATATGAAGTAGAAATAATATTTTAGTATTTTTGGCTGACGTGTGCAACATAACAGTTTCATTTGAAACGTTTGTAATCATTGGCTTGAACTTTTTATCCATTTTCTTCCAGCATTAAGATTGTTACAAAAAGCCATGGATGCTTTCGCTTACATAAAAAATTCCAATTATGTTTTGTTTTTCAGTTTTTAGAATTCCTGTTATTTTTTAAGTATGCAATTGCTAATATTAACATTTTCATTTTTATTATTCACAATGTGGCGACATTTACACCTTTATTCATTTACACAATACTATTTAATATCAGGCTTTAGATATTAAGAACTTTTGTTTGAATTCCTGCCTTTCCTAACAAACATGCCTTTTGTAGTGGCTTGAATTCCTGAATTAACTTCGTTTTCAATTAATGCTATAATAATTACTATTATTAATATTAATACTATCATCAATTTATTACTTTTATGACTATTATTACTAAAATTATTTTTAAACTATTACTTAATTTTCATTTTTAATTAATATTATGCCATTCAAAGTAATTATCAGCTACTATGAAGTGTGTAATGTTATTTCATAATTAAGGAAAGTAAAGAGTTTCAAAACATCTGTTATGGTCTGTTTCTTACTCTCTGTGTCATGAGGAATACAGTAGTAACTGGTCTCCTTAGCTTTTTAAGAGCTTCACCAGCCATGCCTTATTTACCATTAAAAGTATTTTTGAAATTTCCCTAATGTTTGAAAGAAAGTAATTTATTGTATTTAGCTGATTAAAGGTTTGTTCACATTTTGCAGAACACCGTCGACAAATGCCACATTTAAGTTGCATACGTTCATAAGGTCAAATTTTTGATCTTCATATTTTTCCGTTTTTCTATCATTTAATAGGAAATGCAATGACTATCCTGTATAGTTTAGTTAAAAACTGTACATGTTTTCTTTGCATGATGAGTCGTCCAGTTCCCTCTCTTGCCTTGCATATGCAGCTTATTTCCAAATCTCAATAATGACTTTTTAAATGATGATGACCGTCTGTGTCGTTGATCTGTACATCTCTGGTGATGCAACCACAAATAACAACAAGAACATAACCTTTTTTAAACAAGGCTTGTCGAACTTAGGGTATTAAATGGAGAGAATACATATATTGCAAACTTTTGCTCTGCAAACATATTAAATCGATTTGGTAACTTATCGATTGGACCTAAAATATGGTCGATACGATAAGATATCTTAGAGGCCCATTGAAAATTTGCCCTTTCAGGAGCCGCGAGATGTGTTCGAGTGCCTTTACCTTTGAAGATAAATTGTGGTTTCAATTCCAATTTTGGGTCACTGCATAGCTGTGTGAAGCAAATTTCTCTTTCTCTCTAAAGCATGTAGTTTTCTGTTACAAAAACGTCCTCTGACTTCAAAGAAAGTGTCTTTTGATTTGCACTTTCATTGTGGTGCACAGGCATTTGGTCTCCGTTAGTAATTGGTCGATCAATGCCATATTTGTCTATAAAGTACTTTCTTACGGTCCAGATGTTTTTTAAGTAATCTGTAATCCGAATTACTCGATCTTCTTTCATAATTGCATACTTTTTCTTTGGCTTTCGAAGGCTAACATTATATTCCTTCATCCATTCTTAAATCCAATACTTACTAAATTTAAACTGATCTTTCTGGGTACGGAATTAGGTTGTTGTTTCAGCCATTCATCATAAACTAGATGGCATTTTGATCGAAACATTTTGATCGGAAAACGGCCCTTCAGTACTCTTCTTACGTTTATGAACCATTCAAACATAGCCTCCCTAACTTCAGGGGCCTTACACTTTCTTCCTCCTTCACTCTCACGGAATTCTTTTTTGGATGGTTCCTCTTCAGCAAAGTCATTCTTACGTTTTCTCATGACATCTTTTGGCAAACTTTAAAACATTAGATAGACTCGGATCGTAGTGTTTAACATTGGAAAGATCGCTATAAAACTCTCTTACTGCAGCAGCAAGAAAGCCTTATTTTGGTTTCTTTTGAATGTGTTTTTTGGTTCTGTAATCATAGGTTATTTTCCCTTGTAAAGCTTTAACTTCTTCCTCATACTTCTGTTTTCATTTATGAACCAATTCACCTAGCTCCTTTTTTCGGCTAAAGAAAATTTTTCTTGCTTAACACGACCAAATTTTCCTCATTGTAATACTTGGACTTTTATTCTAAATGGTCAAAAACTCACTTAAAAACAAATATTCGAAACAAGCGTTACATATAGACTTGTTCAATTTCAGAAATTGGAAAAAAAAGCTTGCTTGCTCGCTAAAGTTGACTTTATTCTCACTAAAAGTCAAAAATGAAAAAACTATATATCATTTATATCACAGCCACAAAAAAACTTTTCTTATGACTTTTCATATTGGCACAGTGCCAATTTGTGTTATATACAAAACTATTGACATAAATTTTTTTATTAGATTATTTTACTGCATGGGGTGATTTCTAAAATTCTCATATTCTAAACACTAGTATATTTGCTGGTCACACAATTAATTTAATTATTAGTCACTCATATATTCTTTTGTGTGGAAGATACACTACTGGCCTGGGAATGACAGCAAGGCATGCCCACTATCAGACATAATTGTTACTGTACTTTTGTCTTTTTAAGCCAAATGTTATGTATGTTGTTTTACTTCTTCTTCTTCTTCTTCTTCTTCTTCTTTCGGCGTTTCCCTTTTCAGGGGTCGCCACAGCGAATTGACTTTACATAGTGAATTATTTTGAAAGTTTCGGATTTTAGTCATATGCGATCTTGTCCCGACTTTGAAACAATTTTTGAAAACATTAAAGTTTCTCATTTAATTAAGGACCTTAAATCAATGGAGCTTTTAATTTAAAATATTGTAACTGCCGGTCTAACTTGCTTTTTAGATTATCAGTGGAGCAATTAAGACAAATTTCGGTGAGTTCCAGTTTATATGAGTAACTACTTTTCATTTGAAATTTAACATAAATTAGTTTGGCAAATACTAATCCCTTTTTTCCATTAATTTTAGCATAGAGATTGGATACCTTTTGTATGCAGGAGGGAGATTATCTTTTCAGGACAATAGAATCACCTGTACCCTTTAAGTTTATACCTATTAGAAAAAATGCTATATCTTTTATTTTTAATTTTTGTTGAGTCTCTTGAAAAACTGGCTTTTAATTTTAAAAAATACTTAAATAATTATCATTTGCAGTATTAAATTTCAGGGGGGTTGCTATTTGAAAATGTAATCAATCGTTTCGTAAGGTTGCCAAATAACCAAATTAGGTCAATTAATTTCTTAGTAGGTATAAAACTTCTGATATTAAGTTGAGTTCTTGATGAGGCAGAAGATGTTCCATTTATTTCCCGTGAATGTCCAAGAAGTAATTTGTGGTCATTCAAAATAGTGACATCCATTTAATTTCCATCACCAATGAAAAACCCGTGAGTGAAATTTTGAAAACTCACAATTTGGCCTCAGCTCATATCTGGCGTCCCAATATGATGGAAAATAAGTTGTTTTTCGAAACACACTTTCGTCTATAAAACATAACAAAATTTTATAAAGCTTGAAGTATCAATCTTCTGCCGAAAGAAAAGAAAAATATCATGGAGACAAAAAAATTTGTTTTACCGATAAATCTCCCACCCGAGTAAAAGGAAGACAAAAGACTTTTGCTTGCACTTGAAAAACCTTGGAAGTTAGAGGAGCTGGTTAGTGTTTTATGCAATCAGAGAGGTAATGATTTTGACCAAAATAGAGGCGAAATTAGAACAAGCTTAATAGAGTTTGCACTTTCTTTCCTGTGATGTCTATACTGTAATTAAATTTCCTAACCTTAAATATTACTGTTAAGTTAATGACTTTGTTGGAGACGAGGGCATCCGAAACAAGACAGTGATTTATATATATATATATATATATGCCTTATTACACGAAAATAAGACGATAAAGTTATTAAGCCGCACAAAATTAAGCCGCCATTAATTAAACCGTAACGGCGGAAATCCCGCATTTTTGGTAACATTAATTAAAGCGCTGTGCGAATGTAAACATTCCGATAAATTAAAGGGAACTTAAGAAATCACGTTTCTTTGACTCTTTCTTTGAGAAAGTCAACAAGATCCTATATAACACCGAAGCAAAATAATGACCGCACGTGTAATTGTCAAAGTAAAGCCAACTGTCCCCTTGAAGGGAAGTGAAGTGCTTGGAATTTTGCATGGTCTACAAAACCGAGCTGATAACGGCCTCTGATGTGTAAATTTATTTTGGTACTTCTGAAGGAAAACTCCAGACTCGTTGTAATGACCACACGAAATCATTTAGATTAAAGAGGGGTATTAATGGCACAGAACTATCAAAATATATCTGGGACTTAAAAGAAAAATAAACAAATATATGTATATATGTATAAATGTTTATACATCTTAATAAGAATCTAAAGTAAGTTTTTCTATCTCCCGTGCTTCCTTTACTGAATTAGTAATCCCGGTAAATCGGAATCCCGATCTGATAGTTTCATGTCCTTCTGCAGTTTTGAAAAAGTCGCAGCCTGTTTTGAGGGGTTGAAGATGTAGTGGCTTTCCAATTTTCGTAAAAATAAAAATAGCTACACAAAGCCAAAAATTAAGCCGCCATTTATTAAGCCGCAACATTTTAAATGCAGCTTAACTAATGTAGCGTCTTATTTTTGTGTAATAGGGTGGATGTATATTTGTATATCCTGCATTTTGCAATAACCGAACTGTTAGTAAGGATAACAAAGAATACAATATAAGATTATTAAGCAACTGAACCAATAGTTTCAAGAAAAAATATCTAATGTTGACAATTAATCAGTAGATCAACACATGACAAAATTCGAAGGTATAGACACTCTTAGAAACATTGCATGAAGAATAAGCCAATCAAATGGAACTATAAGTGGCAATGCTGCTAGTATAGCAAAACAGTTACTTTACAATCAGCGAATTCAGTTAAAAGTCGATATTACCTGAGACTCTATTTCCACCTGACAGATGTGGCCTGTGTCAATCCATATGAAATGTACAAGGCAGCAAATTCTCGTTGGCTGAAGTTGCTTGACGTCAGGGTTGTTTTTGTCCAAGGTCTTACTTAAAATTATTGTTGCCGATCTAAACAGGCTCAAATTGTTCGCACTCCGAAATAAAGTTTTTTTCTAGAAGATTTTCTTAATGTAGACACAGTTCATTCACATACATTGTAACACTTGCTGTACTCCCCCAATGTTTGGTCATTGATGCTCTATAAAAAAGCCTTCTTTACAAAGTACCACAGTGATTTATAAATATTGAGCTTTAGGGACATGTAAACAATGTTACAAGTTGTTGTGTTTTTTTGTTGTTACTGTTGTTGAAGTTAGCATTTTGCCTGTGGTATGTTTGCGGGCATGAAGTTGTGCTTCTTTAATTCAAATGGTAAGGGTACCACTGTCTTAAAGATCATGAAAATTTCTTAACTCAGTAAAGAACAGATATTATATTAAAAACGTACATGTTTGTATGTTTGTGATAGCCAAATTATATGAATTATTTTTTATTTTCCCTGAGAAGTGACACGTGTAAAGTATCTTAAGAACAGTAGTTGATTAAAGCACAAAACCACTTTTATTTGATGACCAGCTACTTTTAATTTTGGAAAATTAACAAGATCAGTTTGTCAGAGTGCGTACAATTCTAAAAAAGTTAATGTTTCCCCATTTTGAGCGAGATTGAGACTTCAAAACAAAATAATAAAATTTTTAAAAAAATTGAAAAAAAGTAATCAACCGAACCATTTAAACAAGAACAACCAGAAGAGAAAATAAAGGAAAGACATATATTTAAAACCTGCTAAAAAAGATTCAAAGAGGTTTAAATTTCAACAATTCAAACAAAATTCAAAACGAATCGTAACTTAGCTGACTAGTGCTTTTGTTGAGAAACCAAAACAAACTGACATCCTAGGATTTGATTTGATATTCGTACTTTATAAATGTCACTACAGTAACAATAAAAGAAAAATTACAAGTTGAATTGTAAACATATGTTCACATTTGCCAAGACGAGTGTGTTGAAATACAAATATTTTTTCCTTAAGATAACGGCATTGAGATATTCCCACGATGATTTGTCAACTGCATCAATTTCCGCTGTTTATGATCTGGAAATTAGACCTATATTTTAAAAAATCAAAATTCAAAGAGAATCATAACCACAGTGACCTTTTGCAATATTATAAAAGGGACAAATGGCTGCATATTATTGGTATATTTACCCCCTTGACCGGAAAAAGATAGAAAAAGAGAAAGGGAAGGAAAGAAGAAATATGAAGATATGAAAGTA
>RDPX01000108.1:2218865-2268679 GCA_003991215.1 Morbakka virulenta | reverse complement strand
TCTCAACAAAAGATCAGAACTTATTTCAAAATGCCGACACGAAAACAAATTCCTCCTCCGCAACTTCGTACCTAATGACTAATCGCATGGGACCTCCTTTCCTGATCAAATAGCTGAACACATATTTACCCAATTTGAAAGTAAATCACTCTTCAGAAATTTTAAACCGTATCCACATGGGACTTCCTTTCTTTCTTCCTTTCCCAGAATATTAACACCTTGTAATACGTTACCACCTGTAATTTTTTTATTATTTTTGATGAGCCGTCTACTTTATTTGTTTATAAAAAGCATGTGCAGTATTTGTAGCATTATTGCCTGATGATCGAAATATCGTAAAACTATTAGTTGCAATCACAGTTCTTATTTTTCGTGTTTTATCTTATCTTATATTGCTCTGATATATGCATTGAGCACTTTTTGATACGAATACACAATATTACACAAATATACGAATATATATACGATATATATATATATATATATATATATGTATATATATACTCAATCTGCAGACAGTACCGTTTCGTCTACATATGAGTATTACTAGAGATTATATATGAGTATTACGCTCCCTTACGAAAGTTTGGTTGAGCACTCTGAGATTTGGGAACCTGTTGCTAGCGTTATGCAATGCTCACTACGCATGCGTGGTTTGAGCACTCTGACAGGACCCCACAATAACTCTTTAATCTGTATTTGCTCCGGCAATATGGCCAAAGAGTTATGTCTCAGAAGCTGTCTGCAGATTGAGCATATATATATATATATATATATATATATACAGATAAAGACGTGTGTGTGATCGTGTGACTTAAAGAAACGCATACGAGTTAGAAGGCTCAGATCTGTTGGAAATTTGCAGTTTAAAAAGAATGCCTGGATAAAAAGGAAGTTAAATTTAAAGTTAAAAGGAAACAGAAGACTGGGCCTACTTTATAAAACTTGAACTTAAACTAAGGAAGACCTTAGAGAAACAAGGTTAAAATAACAGATAGTAGAGATGCAGGTAATAGAGACGCATGCCATGAGTAGGAAAATGTGCTACACAAATAAACGAGTTGTTGTTGTTGTATATACGTGTCAACCATACTTTGTTTTATCATTTCCTATAGATAAATTTATTTCCAAATCTTCGCAAGAAGAAAAGACCAAAGAAGAGATCAAACTGACAAAAACTGTAAGAGTAAGTACTGTAGATCATAAGCTAGCTTAACTTTCACTAGTTCGTAACATATAGTAATGAATTAATGAATTCCATAAAATGAAAGGTTTTTTGTACGTTGTAATAATTTTAGTTGATTCTTCCAACTCCTGGTTCTTAACTAAAACTAATGATAAAAGTATGTTCTGTTATACCGTAAGCAAAAATTTTCGCACTATCACTAATACAATCAGCTAGCTTTGTATTCGAGATTACTAGACTCGGTGTTAATAGTCTTGAAATAGGTTTCGAGTACATGAAAAGCCCCGATACAAGGCAGTTAATTGAATCAATTACAACAATGAATGATTAAGTACAATAACGTGGTTCCTGCAAATCAATACTTAACCAAATAATACATGAACAAACGCACTGGCTAGGCAGGATTTTTGACAATAGGTGGCAAATACCCTACAGCAAGCACAAAATTATTTAAATTCAACATTTTCAAAATTGATACCAACTTCTTCAACTGTTTTCAACTTTCGCTTTCGTATCTATAATTTAAAACTAAAATAATGGGGTAAATTTGTTACAAAAATTTTTCACAAAAAAGTTCAGTTGCTCACAATTTGCCTGCGGATAGTAATTCCCGCTTTTAGTTACTACGGTGTCGAGTGGCCAAAATGAACACCAAATCTTTTTCAACGTCTAATTCCAGAAAATGCTCCAAAGCAAAAATAAGCTGCAGAGCTGCGGATTTAGTCTCACAACAATAAAATTATACGTTATTGCTTTTTTACAAATTCATTGCAGTTTAAATGCTTAGATAAGGAAATTTCTTATTATCTAGTTTATATGTATTTGATAATATCTCTGAGAAATATTGCGAAGGAACAAATTGTACAGGTTTCATTTAAAAAATCCAAGCTCTCAAATATTTGCTTATTTCTAGAGCATGGCAAAGTCTGTATCTAAACTTTTCCTCGCTAGAATCCTTAGAACAAAGTACAGGGTATAAAAAGTTCTTACTTATGGCTTATTTGATAAAAAGTTATACATTATTTCATACCTGTTATTAATCTGAATCCTGCTGCTGAAAACAATTTTAATAAAAAGCTATGAAAAAAAGTAAATAAAACTAAATCGCGAAGAAAAAAAGAAACTAACCTAAATTTCCTCTTCCGTTCTCCACATTCCAACCGACAAATGAAACACAATTAACCTTAACGTAGATGAGGTGCCTTAGTAGTGCATCATTTTTGCAAGACAGATGCTTATTTAAATTTTATATTTTAGTTCTTGCGTGGATAAATATTAGCAATCTACTTCTTAAACTCAATGCTGTACTAAATACAGTTTTGACTAGGTCATTTCAGCTATGTGTTACAATCTTTTAAAGTGTAGAAGATAAACTACTAGGTGAAGAGAAAGTTGGAATAGATCGTATCAAAGTCAAGGAGAGGAATTTGATGCCCTGATAATACGGTCATACTAAGGGGGTGGGAAAAGTTCCAGCTATTAAAACCAGAACTGTAGGTCTCTTAGCTTCTTAAGAGGAGGGGTAGACCAAGTGGCAGCAGACGAGCAAACACGACGTAAAAATAAGGCAGTTAAAGAGAAAAGCATGAAATGAGCTGTAATCGGCTTCATATATTACAGCGAAGAAAAGCTACAAGGAAAAGTCTTTTTAAGGTAACAAAGAAAACAAACTTATTTTTGTGAAGTCTCAGAGAAATTTACGTTTAGATGTTGTTTGGACAATTCTACTGGTCCTTTTTGATAGCATTAAGTAATAGGAATAGACACTTTCTTTTTCTTTTTCTGCTGACATGTCCCTTGCTAGGGGTCGTCATAGCGAATGTGGCTTCTCCACCGTATGCGGTTCTGTGCGTCTTCCCTCGTGAGCCCTTTTACTGCCATGTCTGCCTTTATATTGTCCATCCATCTGTGTCTTGGTCGCCCTCGTCTTCTTTTCCCTGGTAGCTCCATTTGCATGCACTTCCTTCCTACATACTCCTCATCTCTTCTTTCTACATGTCCAAACCACCTCAGTCGGCACTCCTGCAGCTTCTTGGAGGCTTCCGCTACGCCCAAGTCTCTTCTGATGCTTTCATTCCTGATCTTATCTCTTCTGGTTACACCCTTCGCCCAGCGCAGCATTCGCATCTCTGCCACATCAAAGCAGCTTTCCTGGCGTTTGGTGAGAGGGACCGTTTCCATTCCGTACATCATTGCCGGACGAACCAATGTCTTATACACCTTGCCCTTCAGTCTGACTGGGACATGTTTGTTGCACAACACACCAGTCGCTTTTCTCCAGTTGTTCCAGCCAGCTTGAATTCGCTTCCTCACTTCCTTGTCACTCCCTCCATCACTTTGGATCGTTGAACCAAGGTACTTGAATTCATCAACTTCGGGTACATCCTCCCCAGCGATCTTGATTGGCGGTAGGTTTGCAGTGCTGTTGATGCACATATGCTCAGTTTTTGTTCTGCTGATTTTCAACCCTCTTCTTTCTAATCTATCCCTCCAGTTCTCTAGTTCTCTCTCTGCCTCATCCTTTCCTTCATTTACCAATACCACATCATCTGCGAACATCATATTTTGCGGGCAGTCTCTTCTCACATCCACTGTCAGTTCGTCCATTACTATGGCAAAGAGCAGTGGGCTCAATGCCGAACCCTGGTGTAAGCCTACTTTGACCTGGAATGGCTCTGTCACCCCCACTGATGTACGTACCACAGTCTCGCATCCCTCATACATTTCCTGGATCGCTCTCACATACTGTTCGCTCACCCCATTACTTCGCAGGCAGTGCCACAATTCCTCTCTGGGTACTCGGTCATAGGCCTTTTCAAGATCGATGAAGGTGCAATGCAGCTCTTTCTGGCCTTCCCTGAACCTCTCTGCCACTATCCTTAGTGCAAAGATGGGGTCAGATGTGCTTCTTTTTGGCATAAAACCAAATTGCTGCTCACTGACTTGCACTTCTTCCCTTATCCTGCCATCAATCACCCGTTCCCAAAGCTTCATCGTGTGGCTCAGTAACTTGATGCCTCGATAATTTGCGCAATTTTGCACATCACCTTTATTCTTGAAGATTGGTACAAGGGTGCTCCTTCTCCACTCATCAGGCATTCTACCAGTTACAAGGATTTCGTTGAATATTGCTGTAATAAACTCAAGTCCTTGCTCACCAAGCGATTTCCACACTTCAACAGGTATCTCGTCCGGTCCAACTGCTCTCCCATTCTTCATTTTACTCAGCGCCTTCTTCACTTCTTCTTTTCCAATTCTTGGTACATCCCGCTCCTGTGCTTGTGCTGCTTCTTCCCTCTCTTCCCTGGGATTTTCCTCGTTCATCAGCTTTTCAAAGTACCCTTTCCACCTGTTCAAAACCTCTTCTTCATCATCTAGGACTCTTCCATCTTTATCTTTCATCATCTTGACCTGTTGGATGTCCTTAGATGCCTTGTCCATCTGCTTCGCTATTCTGAAAATCTTCCTTTGTCCTTCTGCAGTGTCCATGTTACCGTACATTTCTTCATATGCCACCTGTTTAGCCCTAGACACAGCAGCTTTGGCCTCTCGCTTTGCTTCCAGGTACTCTGCTTTCCTTCTGTCACTCCTGTCTTTGTGCCAAGCTTTGTAGTTTTCCTTTTTCTTCTTTACAGCTTTCTGAACTTCCTCTGACCACCACCACGTTTCTTTATCCCTTTTCTTTCCTCCTGAACTCTTTCCCAAAACTGCTTCTGCTATGCTTCGAATGGCTTCAGCTGTTCTTGTCCAGTTCACAGGTAATTCATTCCCTCCTAACTCTTCTTGTACCTGGGACACAAACTGCGCCTCCAAATCCTTGTCTTGCAGCTTCCACCACCTTATCCTAGCTGGTTTCTTACACGTTCTCTTCACAACCGTAATCAGCTTCAAGGTGCACACCACAGATCGATGCTGAGTTGTTACACATTCGCCAGGTAGGGCTTTACAATCGATTACTTCCTTCAGATGACATCTTTTGTAGAGAATGTAGTCGATCTGGGTGATGGAGTTCCCACTGCAATATGTTGCCTTGTGTTGGTCTGCTTTCTGGAAGAAGGTATTTGCTATTGCGAGGTCAAACCTGGTTGCCAGGTCTATGATGGTGTCGCCTGCACTGTTCCTTCTCCCAAACCCATGCCTGCCCATTACTCTTTCATCTCCTGTATTTCCCTCACCCACATGTCCATTTAGGTCTCCTCCTACAAACAACCGGTCCTGTCTTGGTAGCTGGGTGATCGTTTCATCAATGTTTTTCCAGAACTCCTCTTTTTCAGCCTCCTCACATCCCACCTGCGGGGCGTACGCACTCACTACACAGAAGTTTTCGCCATTTATTTCCAACCTCATGTACATCAGCCTATCAGATATCCTCTCCACTGCTACCACTCCCTGTACCAGTCTTTCCTCCAAGATGATGCCCACTCCATTTCGTGTTGTGCTTGAACCGTGATAGTAGACTTTGTAGCCTCCTCCAATTTGTCTAACCTTTGATCCCTTCCATCTAGTCTCCTGTATGCATAGCACCTGTATTTTTCTTCTTTCCATCATATCTGCTACCTCTCGGGCTCTTCCTGTCAGGCTTCCCACGTTCAGCGATCCCATTCTGACGTTTGTCTCCTTTCTTTGCTTCTTGTTCCTGGCTCGTCTTCCAGCAACTCTCTTTCCTCCTCTCCTCTTTCTTCTTGGTTGGTGAGTAGCATAGTTTCCATTACCTCGCTGGTTCCCCGAGGAAAAGGCGGTCGTTTTTGACCCGGGCCGTGACCGATCCGGTATGAAATTTGCTTGTCTTGTCATTCGCATTAATGGATTTGGCTTATTACGGCCGGGTGCCCTTCCTGACGCCAACCACAGTTATCGGCGGTGTGCCTAGCCTTTGGTCGAAGGACCTGCACACAAGGCAGTGAGTGGCAATCCCTGGCCGGTGGCCTCATATCAGCGAAGCTCCTACGCCCAAGAATGCGCCATCCCCACTCGGGCAGGATAGGCCAACAGGATATGAAGGGTCCGTTACCCAGGAAGGGGTGGCTGACCGGGTGCTACGCCTTGCCAAAGGGCGACCCGGAGACTGTGCAGGGCAGGGTGGCCCATTCCCTGAGATCCAAATTGGACCCGCATACCCAAATTAATAGACACTCATTTGCCTTAATAAAGTATAGTTTCAATGCCTACTTTCAAAATAGTGGAGAATAAAGTTCTTATCTTGAGTTCTCTTTAGGTTTTACATACAGTATCATGAAAAGTTCTTTGAAAGGTAAAACACTTTCCTTGATTAAAAAGATTTCGAGTGATATCCAAACCAAAATAGCATCAATAACAATTAAGCAACTTTAAGAAAGTTAAAAAAAATATCCAGAAAGCTTTTTGAGCAAGCAAAACGTCTAGAAAATATCTTAGATTTTCAAAGTAAAATAAAGACAAAGCACACCAAAATTGTATGTATCAAAATCCGTTGCCATCTTATAGCATCTTTTTTATATGCCCCTTCCTCATACTAGACCTATTACTTGGAGGTACCCTTAGCACTGCATATAATAATAGTAATACAAAATAATAGTTCATCTTCCACTCCTATTGATATTTCTATTTTGATGCAAGATATCTTTTGTGTATACGTGGTATCTCTTTAGAGAAGACTCGGTATAAAACGCCTTGCTTTTATTTGAAGAGTATTTGGTGTAAAAGTGAACTAATTATTTTCTTTTTTACGAAGTAGTGTCAAAATACATTAGTATGTGATACAATGTGAAAGAAGGCAAACTTTTGACAAAACTATACTAATTATCTCTAAAAGTATGTGCTTTCAGTAACTGTACCTGGATTTCATTATATCTATAAATTACAATTAAGTTTTCTCTCTATGTTACGAACCATAGCAATCATAACTCAACCGTTGTATAATGAAGTATACTTTCCAATTTGTTAATAATTTTAGTTTAACACAAGCTGTGCTGATAATAATACAGTAAGTATTTAGGGAACTACCTAGCAATCCTCAATTTTAATAACATGATGAAATAGTCCTTAATCAATTTTTCATTTCTTATTCAGTAATTATTTATTATTCTGTATAAAACACAAATAAAAAGTTTAATTCGGTATATGTTGAGAAATAAAATGCTGATATCTTGAATACTTAGATTGAATATTTCCAGTGGACTGGAAAATTCAACTAATCCTTTCCCTCTGATTTCTATTTCAAATAGATTTACCTGATCGTGGTTAAAATATTAATCCGGTTTGATTAAATAT
This sequence comes from Morbakka virulenta, assembly GCA_003991215.1. Classification (NCBI taxonomy): domain Eukaryota; kingdom Metazoa; phylum Cnidaria; class Cubozoa; order Carybdeida; family Carukiidae; genus Morbakka; species Morbakka virulenta. Next base: position 2,261,244 of record RDPX01000108.1, on the reverse strand, counting down.
AGAATTGTTACTTTGGATTTAAAGTTTCGGAAAAAAATTTAAAATCTCTCAGATTAAGTTAAATTAGAATTTTTATTATTTCTAAAAGTCTTCTTGTTTAACAAAAATAGCTTGACTTTTACAGATGTCATTCTTTTCAACTGTTAGACAAAACATTTCCATATTTTTCAAGAAAACAATAATTCATCCTTTACTACCACAAGGCATACCAGCTGCACTACACTTTAAAAAATTCCATATCTATTCAAATGTACTTCTCACGGGCTTCTTTCACAAAAAGACATTTTAATCGGTCGTATAAGTTTCTACTTCCCAGTCCAGTACAGTTCATAGGGGTACAATGTTGACTTGTCTGATAATTGATACTGAGATGTTTCAAGAGAGACTTTTCTCATTACAGAACAATTAAACATTTAAATCCAAAGTCTATTTTGTAGTTAAAAACAGGTAACCACAAGTCAGTCAGGTTATCTGAATCACTCTTGATATGGTTTTACCAGAGATAGTATAAATAGTTTAGGTACAATTCAGTTTTCCTCACGATCTATTGCAATTTGTTTTCCTAGTCAAAATTGTGGTCAGATTTCCAGCTATGAATTCTATTTTTAACAACACATAAATAATCTTTGCAGCACTGCTGAAATATTCTCTTTGATTCTACTAATGTACATAGCTTTGAAGTTCCTACGGAGGATTTAAGTCGAATAAACAATTCGTTTTGATTTTGCTTGTCTATTGCTTTCTTTTATATTGACTGGTCGTTTTCAAATTGGAATGTAATGTTACCATCTAATGCTTGATGTATAGGGAATGTCAGCATCCCGCTGCAATGTTTTTTGCTTGTTTTTCTTTTTCATCTTTTCGTTAATTAATATGCCTCCATATTTTGCACGTATGAAATTGTCGTATGTTATCTTCATTTGATACCAGAATGTGTCTATCCAGCAATTATTCTCTTTATAGATTGTATATTTTTGTAGTGTGTGCAAAGTTTGATTCAATAACCATAGGGATGCAAATCAGCCAATGACATAGGAGTAGGTGTTAGCCAAACGTTGGAGAAAAGTCATATAAAGCCAGGAATAAAAATCCAACACAGAAAGTAAATTTTTGACATAATAAAATGTCAAATCGATTGCAAGCTTGCTTTCTGTGTCCATTTTATTGGCAGCGCTTAAATCTTTCTATCCGAGGTACAATGACCTATTTTGATCCATTGTCAGTGCTTTAGTAACTGGTAAGAGTCTCTACACTTTTCCAATGACCCAGTATAAACAACAAGCATACAATAAGCCATCTGGGGAAAAATCTCTAGGAAACTTAAATTTCAGTGTGACAGACTACTCTTCAAGATGTAAAGCAACAATAGCTGTGGTAGATAAACTACCTTAATTCCGAAAGACTTTGTTTGACGTAATAAATGATTAATTCATAATGATAATGATTTAGACTCCACAACATAGATGGATGGTTAGCAGTTATTAAATGCCACATGTAACTGTGACTTCTTCGTTGAACTACTTACGTTGAAATTACTTTTTGATAACAAATAACTGTGTTTTTTAAAAGAAACAGATACCAACTGAATGATACTATTTATATTAGTGGTTTATTACATTGTGACTTCACCAAGTACATCAGTTCCCATTGCAATGAAAGATGGCACTGAGAACAAGACAGTCATCCAGCAACTGTTTTTAGGATAATATATATAACAATTTTCTCTCTGATTGAAATAGTTAAGAAGTCAAAATGGTGGAATAAGACGAGTGAAGAAAATGCTGAAATATAAAGATGTTTAATGTATTTTTAATCAAACATAATAGTGAGTTTAAAATTGTTATAGGGTACGTCCAACGAAGTGTACGATGGATAATAAAATAAACCCCCCAAAATTTTGTTTATTACTTGGTGTGAGCCTAGGTGGTCTACCAAAGATTCTGCTCATCTGAAAAAAAGGAGTGCAATGGCGATCAATGTTTTGTTTCGCCTGATGACTATCTTGGCCAGTAATGGTATGGGTGCTTCTAATGCCTTCATCATTAATTTGCACATAACAATGATTTCCGTAGGCGACGGATAGTAGTTTTTGAGTCTTTTCAACAATCGATTTTGACGCCTCTACTTATTTCAAAAATTGCTTTTAAGCAGACTATAAGTACAAAGACGTTACTTAAAACAATTTATTGCTACTATAACATCTGACCAGGAAAATCAAAAAAATTGTGCAGTCGTATGATGATTGTCCAAAAACTGTCCAAGTGTCATTCTGAAAGGACTAAAGGTAATTCATGGTACTATTGATAACAGATTTACGTCTAAACCAGTGTCTACCATTACTAGAACCTACTGTAGAGCTGCTAAAAAGTGTTAAGTTGTGTTTATTTGTGGTTATATAATATGTAGGTAGGCGAATCATTGCTTTCTCAGCAAAACATTTTTTTATGAAAACAGTCACGCTGACCAATGTGGTGGCATTTAAAACGTGGTCTTTGTTTGATACAGTACTTTATTTTGTTGTCAACTTTTATTCAACATAATATAATTTGGTAATCTCTATTTTTATTAAATAATAATACAAATTTGGATTTTATTCTCTGTATGAAGGGGGATAGACTATTCACTTTACCAAGATATCCAGAGTTACTCTTTACCATATGTCCTATGTTGTGAGAAATTAAATGACTACCAAAATTCTGGAAATGTGGTTTATTACTAGAGGGGTAAAATAGTACATGTAAGCAACTGTGGGATAAGGATTAAGTACAGTTAAGTATAATATTTCCATATACAGACTTTAAGGTAACCAGGCAAACTTCCCCCAATGTTTTCATCATTGTTACAAAGTAGTATATACTTCTAATTTTTAAAAGAGTTCTTGTAAATATTTTTTGATAAATCTAACGAAAAAATCTTAATTTGGATGGTAAACTGTGCTAGATGCTCCCCAAAATGTCTATTGATAAACATAATTGGACAAAAGAATGGCTTTGCTAACGTAGACAATGGGCTTAGCAGTCAGTCCTAACATTTCACCACTCTGTCAACTGTCAACACATTTGATAATCCTCAAATTCTACAATAATAAGATAATACCCATTGTTACTCAGAAAGAGACACTCGTGGAAAAGGGCTTTCCGCAGGGAAACTATATTCCAGTCCTTTTCGAGTTAACATGTATTGCACTATACTCTAAAACAGATATGGTATGAGAAGGTAATGCTGTTCTTAATCCAGAACAGCATTAGATCTGTCAGATCTGGACATGTCTTTACAAAAATCAATATGAAGTTGGCGGGACTCAGCTGTGATAAAAAGCCATTGGTCATTTCTTATTAACTTTAACTTCGTCTTTTTCTTGGAGCTTTCTTGATCTGTAAAGATCATTGGCATCCTACTTGATGTTCTTGTTGCCATAACAAGCATCATCTTTGAAACCACTTATCTCTTGTGAGAATAATGTTTGGAAATTTTTCATCAAGTTCCTATGACATTTTAAAACCAAAACAAGTTCTCAACAATAACAAGTACACCTAAAAGTGGAGTTTTTTCTTTATGTTCTCTTATGAAAGTAATCTAATCTATATGTACCTTCTTTCTTATGTCTTATCGTTACGGGTCATAAATATCATCTCAATTATTCCTTAGTCGTCTATCCATTGTAAGCTGTCGTTCTTATGAAGATTTTCTGTCATAACAGTAACTTAAAGCATTTTACTTCGCATCACTAGTTATAATCTTTTTTGTGTTTTAAACTGAGCTTTACAATATCGGCTTACTTCTAAAGGGCAACTATTAATTAATCAAAAATGAGACAGAATTTTCATTTTCATTATGTATTAATTGTTGATGAAGTTTTTCCTGCATATATTTCAAACCACAATATCTCCTGTCATTTATAGTTAAAACAAACGAAAACACATGTCTGCCTTGGCAACCATTTTCCATAAACTACTAGTACTTTTAATACTACTTTTACTAGTAGTAGTAGAAGTACTACTACTACTACTACTACTACTACTACTATTACTACTAGTACTACTACTACTACCAATAACACAATAATATTATAAAAAACAACAGCCTTTTGAAATGAATAAGATAGGTTACTCAGTGCTAAGATTCGAGACTTCGGAAGATAAACACTTGAATGATGTCAGAGAGAAAAGGTCACACGCTGTTTCCAATTTTTCATATACTGAACTGCACAGACCCTTTCAAAACATTCATAAAACAATATCTGACAATTAAAAAAGGAGAGCTACGATTTTTCCTTAAAACACCGTCATCACTTTTTGTGATATCTTTTAAATAAAAGATTGCCATTTAAATTCGAAAACGACAAGTTTGCAAAATGCATGTGCAATTTATCAAACTTGATTTATCGTAGTTTTTTATGCTCACAGATTTAGACAAGAAAATTTAACTGATGATTTTGAAAGTAATAGTATTTGCCATTATATAGTAGTGGTAGTAGTGACGGTAGCAGTAGAGGAAGAAATGCCCGTATATTGATTTTAGAGACCACATCCTATCAAAGAAGAATGAAAATTAAACAGCTTCTGATTGAAAGTTCAGGCATATTAGTGTTGAAATATGAAGACAATTGTTGTCTCTGATACGATAGTGCTATCTTAGTAAATTCTTGCAAGCGCTAGAGAACACGAATAACCTTAATTAGCTTTTGGAAGGAGCAACAAAGCATCCTCTAAAATATCCACTGGTTTATTCACAAAAGTATCATGTCCGCTGTTCTCTTTCTCTAATTTGTTTTGTCTAATATCGGGATGTCTCTATCTAATACATGACAAACATGCTACGCGAAGTATACTTAATAATAAAACAGTTAAAATAACAATAATAACAATGATAATAGTAATGATAATAGTGTTGATAATAGAAAAATGATTATTAAATTAATAATTTTCAAAATAGGTGAAGATATTGCGTTCGTACACTGAACTGAAAAAGATGACATTATGAAACATTATTAGCACTAAGAGATGAACGACGGAAGAATAATAGATAACAGAAAAATTAGTCAGTTGGAAATTAAACCAGCAATACCAGGCCGAGCATTGGTGCTAAGGAATCATTTTATATGCTATCAAACTACCTGTTGTGTGTACTGTAGCCTTTAGTTGTTGGAAAACAACTGCTTGAGCAACGTGTTTTCCTTGTTCTTGGGAAACCCTTTCTCGCAATTTACACAACTGTAATTTCATCAATAACAAAAACACTTTTCTTTAGTGAGTAAATATTGTAGAAACAAATCATGTCACTCGGTAGTTCTTTGGTTGACCTCTTTAGGTGAATTTGAAAATAGAGATATTGAAAGTAAATAATGATTAAAATAACTTTATTATTAATTCAAATAACAATAACAATGTTAATTGATAATAAAAATAATAAAACTAATAAAAATCATTTATACATAGGAAAATCTTACCTTTTATATGGCATACTCAGAAAGTGATGATATGAAAGCAGCAAGGAGAAGGAAACTCTGGAGAGAATACAGAATAATCAAGAAAGAAGTTAACAGTGCATTGAACGAGTACAGGGACTGTGCTTGAATCAGGAATATGTCTCGTAAAGTTAAACGGTAAAGTATTGCTGTTGGCTTGGAAAAGCATTTGGAAATACTGTTGAAGAGCACCATCGTCAATAAGAAGAAGGGGTGGTAAAGGACATAAGAAAAAAATTCTAAATACTNTTAGCTTTTGGAAGGAGCAACAAAGCATCCTCTAAAATATCCACTGGTTTATTCACAAAAGTATCATGTCCGCTGTTCTCTTTCTCTAATTTGTTTTGTCTAATATCGGGATGTCTCTATCTAATACATGACAAACATGCTACGCGAAGTATACTTAATAATAAAACAGTTAAAATAACGATAATAACAATGATAATAGTAATGATAATAGTGTTGATAATAGAAAAATGATTATTAAATTAATAATTTTCAAAATAGGTGAAGATATTGCGTTCGTACACTGAACTGAAAAAGATGACATTATGAAACATTATTAGCACTAAGAGATGAACGACGGAAGAATAATAGATAACAGAAAAATTAGTCAGTTGGAAATTAAACCAGCAATACCAGGCCGAGCATTGGTGCTAAGGAATCATTTTATATGCTATCAAACTACCTGTTGTGTGTACTGTAGCCTTTAGTTGTTGGAAAACAACTGCTTGAGCAACGTGTTTTCCTTGTTCTTGGGAAACCCTTTCTCGCAATTTACACAACTGTAATTTCATCAATAACAAAAACACTTTTCTTTAGTGAGTAAATATTGTAGAAACAAATCATGTCACTCGGTAGTTCTTTGGTTGACCTCTTTAGGTGAATTTGAAAATAGAGATATTGAAAGTAAATAATGATTAAAATAACTTTATTATTAATTCAAATAACAATAACAATGTTAATTGATAATAAAAATAATAATAAAAATAATAATAAAATAATAATAAATAATAATAATAATAATAATAATAATAATAAAACTAATAAAAATCATTTATACATAGGAAAATCTTACCTTTTATATGGCATACTCAGAAAGTGATGATATGAAAGCAGCAAGGAGAAGGAAACTCTGGAGAGAATACAGAATAATCAAGAAAGAAGTTAACAGTGCATTGAACGAGTACAGGGACTGTGCTTGAATCAGGAATATGTCTCGTAAAGTTAAACGGTAAAATATTGCTGTTGGCTTGGAAAAGCATTTGGAAATACTGTTGAAGAGCACCATCGTCAATAAGAAGAAGGGGTGGTAAAGGACATAAGAAAAAAATTCTAAATACTGATTCAAAATGATTAGAAACGAAGATTCATCGTCTGAAGACAGGTAAGGATAATATCAACAAAAAGGAAGAGTTGATCGAAAAATGAAACAAATGAGAAAATACTGCCAAAGGTTAAAAGTGTTAAAGTAAAATATATTACAGACTAAAGGTATATGAAATATAAAGCGAAAGTGTTATTCACATCGTGGTGAAGTTGAGGGGGGAGGAGACAGTTCCGGCTGGATACGGCTATTCATATCAGCATAATACCGCGTTATCGACACTCATAAATCAGTGGACAAAGAAAGCAGCCGCATTATTGAATATTGCTACAAGATGCAAGCAAAAATGAAGGAACTGTGTTTTAAGTGCTTTTCTGGAACTTCGTTTTTGTATTTATAGAACACATTGGTGCAAAAAGGCAGGACATATAAATTACATACGATGCAGAAAAGATTGTATGGATGACGGCTATGATATGAACTAATGTAGATACTATCGATGGAAAGGAATTTAGTAAAATATCAACAGGCAACGTAAGACATTTAAGAGAAAGACATGGATTTTAAGTGTATAATAGGTGGAGGAAAATAATGTTATTGCGATTGATAAATTGGTAGAAAGAACATAGGGGGTGAAATTCAAGGTAAGAAAAAAGATAAAGCAAGTGCTATATAAACGCCTAAATAAAAAGTAAATAGTGATTTGTTCAGAGGCTAGGATATTCTAGAAAAAACAAAATCTGTCAAAAAATAATAAAATAGGAGGATTACTATAGCTGTTATAAAACTTACTTTATTTACTAACACCCTTTGTNTAAGAGAAAGACATGGATTTTAAGTGTATAATAGGTGGAGGAAAATAATGTTATTGCGATTGATAAATTGGTAGAAAGAACATAGGGGGTGAAATTCAAGGTAAGAAAAAAGATAAAGCAAGTGCTATATAAACGCCTAAATAAAAAGTAAATAGTGATTTGTTCAGAGGCTAGGATATTCTAGAAAAAACAAAACCTGTCAAAAAATAATAAAATAGGAGGGTTACAAAATTACTATAGCTGTTATAAAACTTACTTTATTTACTAACACCCTTTGTCCCCTGCCAACTGTCACCCGATAAACCAAGTCAACTAACCAGCCCCAAGTGAGTAAAAATTCTTTCGTCTCCAAAAATTCCTGAGCCGTCCTCAAATTGTTACGAAGTTAGCATCAACTTTTAGTTAACACTTCCGTTTCTTGAAAAGACATTTTGAACAATTTGTCTAAATAGAAAAAGCCTGTTAAGCCGCTTTTCCTGAATCTAATCACTTTTGCTTCAAAATCATATAAAATCTTTATTTTATCTTCTCTACCTTCAAGTCAAGCTCTTTTTCGCTTAATGTTTTGACAGCATTCTATTATCTGATTCTAAAAAACGTACAGGTAACTATGAAAATCTCAACTGTGTAATTAAATAAGCGTCTAAATTTTGTATTGGCTCACAAAAATTTGAATTGCTTTTTGCCACAAAACTGTTGTACGGTAAAGATACATAGTGTTTTTTGTGAAAAACCCTCAAAAAATTGTTTTTTACAAAAACATCTTAACATTTTATTTATTTCTTGACTATATTCAGGTAGAATTGTATTAATTATTTAAAAGCTCTCATAAATTCTAGTAAAAAACGATATTTATTGGTGCGAGAACAAGTGAATGGTTTGGCGATACCAAGCTACAAATGTTGTATTTTGAATGAACTGTTTGAAAAAACCCTTAAAAGTCCTCAAAAAAAGTCATCCGGAAATGTAAAAACACATAAACAGAAACATCTATACAATTTAAGTTTAAAGAAAAAATATTCTTACAAAAAATTATTCAATAGGAAGAGAGCTAATATGTGGAAGATCATTTATGCAGCGAAGACGCTCAATCCACCCCAGAGTAGGTTACTGGAATTATTGGGGCAGTCCCCATGAAAATGCCTATTATATCAATCATATAGAGAACTATCAGGATAAATAGACAGATTTACTACAAAAAATTTAATCTGATATTACCAGGTGTTTTGCCAGAGTTGCCCAAGGAATACAAACTTATTTGGGGGTTCATTTTTGGTTAGGATAGTAGGATTTGCGATCTGAACAGGGTAGTTATTTTCGGCGCCCAGAATGCCATTCAAGTGTTAAAAAATTCTGAGCAATGATTCGAGGATGGCAAGTTCTTAGTATGCCCGAAATTATTTTTGTCGGTATATATCCTTCTAGCTGGAAAAGACAGGATGTGTACAATACATTGTGCAGTAAAATGCAACGAGCGGTGCAAGATATTCAAGACCATGATTTAATGGATTTTGCACTTATTAATGCAGCTTCTCTACACGTCCCAAATAAGGTAGAAGTTAAAGTTTGTTTTTACCATCTTTCAAGTGATTTTTAGAAGCAAATGCAACACCTTAAGCTCCAGTAATGATGCAACATATTTTCTCAAAAATATTAAGAAGAAGCCTTATTTGCATCTAGAGGCGATTTGGACTGAAAATATGATGACTGTCATAGTTTTGGGGACAGTGGGTAATTAAGGGCCACTTGTTTGGTCGGGGCTCAGAGCAATGTCCCCGGTGGCCCTCTTTTCTTCCCCCTTGCTATGACCTCAATGATTGATTTTATTTAGTACAAAAAGTTTCGGAAGTCTTGCAAACTTTAAAGTTACCCCTTTGTTTAAGGTTAAATAGGATATCGAAAGTTTAGACCCGCTATAAAAACTTTAAATGGGTGGAAAATATCCTTGTGGAAAATGTCTTGGAAATTTTATTTACTGTAAAGGAAAAACTGTATGTTTGTCCTTGGCGAACAAGAAATGCCTCTCCAAAGAAGATAAAGAATTGCATATATTCTTCTGAGGTAACAAAATCACTGAAACGACATTGTCACAATGACCCAGGAGCATACCGACACAATAATACACTTCCACTCAATTTTAACTTCCTTTAGTCACAAAATAAAACTTCTGGAAGGCTGAAACTTATGCAAAAGTTATGAAATGACTTTAGACAAGATGCAGCTCAGGAAGTTTGCCCTGTGCTGATGTTATTGCACCATAGGCTTAACTTTAAAGATCATAAAATTAAGTCACAAGTGCCAACAACTGCTTTTCTTAATGGTGTAACATTTCTCAATGACTTTTTTCACGAAAACCTCTCAAATCCCTGCGGGTGAGAAAAGACAATAACGAATTAAACGGATCATGTGTTGATCTTGAGCCTTAGAAGCACTAAAGAACAAAGCAAATATTACTAAAACAAGCTTAAACGCACATACCAGAGTTTGCAAGCTGATCAATGTGTTTTTCAAGAAGAACTACTTCGAAAAGCAATTAGAATCTTTTAAGCTGAATAATATTAACCAACCAGAAATTTGCTGCTCTAAGAAAAATTCTAAAGAAATGGTATTATTTAGCTGGCAATAAATAAACATAAAGATTAATCAGCAATCAACTATAACTTTTATTGTTCTTTTAATTTCGTTTGTTACCTAAAATAAGCTACATTGAAAAGACTTAAACAAACTCCAATTCATTGGAGTTTTATGAAAGGCTCAGTATTTTTTCCCCGGACTTAAAAGTAAATGAAAAAACTATGTATTGTTTTTTTATTCTGTGCGGGGGGAGAGTTAGGGTCATAATACTGGTCTTAATACATCTAACCAGAAAATCTACCTCTTTTTATTTGTATATTTAGTTTTTATATTTTTTTGTTAGATTTTTTCCTTTGTCCTGTGTTTTTACTCTCCTCCTTCGTCTGTACATTTCTTTAGCAAATGAACCATCTAAACCTCTTTTCCATTCATTCCATTTATCTGTATTACTACCACGATTTTCTCTAGTTGCTTGGCACATGAGCTCCTTAGCCTTTGTAATTTCTTGTTAATGTTAGAGTAATAAAATCCTACTTATTTTATTGCGATCTTTATGGCAATAGGCTTCAGCCAATTATATCCGTTGCTAACGACTATGTTATTGATATCTACCTTCCGTTGTTATTTTATCGCTCTTGCCAAGTGAGATCGTCACTACAACGTCATCATTTCAAATGGGTTTTTCACCACTTAATGTCTACTTTCCCAACGAATTAAATCCATTCTCTATTGACCAGGAACATTTTCTTTGAGCCTTTTCTTGGATTTCATCTATCTTCAGATAATGGAAATTTGCTGCTAATTTTTAACAGAAAAATAATTGTAAGCAAAAACTAATATTCCACAAATTGTGTAAAAAATTTGTTTACAGAAAACCTGGTGTTATCTATGAATGAACCTTTGCATTCAGGTTTGCCTTTTCATGGTGCTGAAGATAACACAGAGAAAGACAGGTGAATTGAAACACATTGTAGTATGATAAAATTCAGACAGGTGGAAAGTAAGGAGCTTCCTTAAAAGCCATAATCAAGGAAAAACCACGTTAACAAAAGTGATCCACCCCACCGACTTTTTACAAAAACATATTTCGATTTATCTACCTTGAAGACTATCATGAGAACAAAATTGAAAATGTGGAACAACTTTGACCGAATCAAGCTTATTTACAAAGTGCGGTCGAGACAACGTGTTTATAAAGCTTCTTAATTTATTCAACATTCGGTATAAGATCTAGCACTGTCCAGCTGTCTTTTCTGGAATAACACCTAGGAATCGTTAACCTCCTTATGAATTGAACGTACCTCTAAATCATTAGGGCTCACTTATTGTTGCTTGTGTACCTATTGAACTTGTGTAATTTTTGTCAGGTTGTAAACAGGGTATTAAATATTTACGCCACACATTTGAATTTTAGTCATTTCTAAAGCAAGAATTATATTTGAATACATTATTAGAAATCCATTAATCAACTTTTCGTGGGATTCATTGAAATGATGTATTTTCTGTACTAATGAACACGTTCCTGCAATATGAATCAAGCATAACTATCACGGAATTAGCTATTTTTATCAGAAATTATATATGGCTTGAGAAATAGACATAAGTGTGGCTTACAAGAAATTGGAAGCAAATAGAATATATCATCAAGAGAACAGATGTGGATTAGTTTTATCCTGAGCGTTCCACATGTCGTTGTGTTAAACTTCGATATGACTTTGTTAAGGTGCGACATCTAACATATACTGGTACGGTTTTCTCCAAAGACTTGTATCATAAAAGGAATTATATTACTGCACGAGCAAAGGAAAATTACACAGAACTAGTAGATTGTAAGTCTATTATCTTTACGTCTATTATGAAATCTTCTGTTATGAAACTTTATTCACACGTTATATTAATGGAGAAATGATGTTGAAAGGTCAGACTTACACCGGTGAAAAAGGGGAGACGATTTTGATGCATTGATATATACACTAAAGGCTTTTTTTCTGGTACGCTATTTTTATTGGAAAGACATCAAGTTGTTACGAAATTGTCTGCTGTCTTAGTAGTATGGACCAACAAAAATAAATCTTGAATTCACTGTATATTCAAATTTTTCGTCACGTGATCATATGAGGGAATCGAGTTATCCCCTCCAAGTAATTTGCTTGATAAGTGAAATAGAAAATCTTGGGACACTTTGTGTCAATATCATGGATACATCAAAGGAAGCAGAAGCTTTGTCATTGTTCCAAACTATGTCACTGAGGAAAAATTCTTTACAATATATGGATCTTGCGCGCATGCGTACAAAACGAAGGGCTTCAAGTGTCACATCTTCTGGAGCAGCTGTAAGTACTGGAGTCTTTAAGATCCCAACTTATCTTTAAATTATTTTTAAAATCTTAACTGCAATCAATAAAAATTGTTCGGTATCCATAAATAAACAAATATGTGGAAAAAATTAATTTTCTTATATATTAAAAGTGAAAGGCAAGCTACAGGTATAAAGAGAGTGAAACCTTAAATATGGCAAGGCCTACTTTACTAATGTCCACACAAAATGTGTGGAACATGTCCTCGCGAGGGCAAACACATAGCCAAATGCAAAAAAAACCCTCCAAAAACAGGAGCAACAACAAAGTGATGTTGAGACTGCGATACTCGTGGGTGAAAATTGGTAAACCTGTAAGAATTCCCTCTCAATGTTGTATTTAACCCAGAACAATTCTTAGTTAAATCATTGAAAAATAGGCAAAAATCCCCAGAATTTCTGAAAATTTTCCTGTAAATCCACCTGAATTTTTCGGCAAGAATTTTCCTGTTAGTATTGTGTCAAACCGTAACAACACTGAGTTAAAACTGTGAAAAAGGCAAAAACAGCGAAATTTTCGGAAATTTTCGGAAATTTTCCAGTAAATCTGGTGGAACACTTTTAAAGGTGATCTGGACAAATATTGAGCGAAATATGTTGGGTAGAATAAAAAAAGACCCCCAAGGTGATTTTCCCGTGACCCCCTGCTTCCCAAAGGTTCATCCCCCGGTCCTCTCCGGCTGATTTTGGGCCATCCCCACCCTGAATCCCGGCCTGTGAACATGTATGCGTGAAACGTAAACATAAGACGTAAGTGTGGCCTGCAAGTAAAAGTATAATTCTTACCTTCCAATATTTCATTCATCATTTCTGCTGAATTCTCAGAAAGGAAATCTTTACTTTCTCTAAAAATAATGTGGCGGAATTTGTTAAATTAAATTAGAATAAAAAAATGGCCTTGAAATTAACTTTGGAGAATTTGAAACACGTCTTTACCGCGTGAATTTCAAGAAAAAAAGAATGTGTATTTGGAGGTATGTCATATGACTTATTGCACACAATAAGTCGCCAATTTTTTTTTTTTAAAAGCCAACTTTGCCCCTGTAATTTTTCAATATGCTTTCAGTGCAGTAATTCAACAATGCAATGTCACATGTTGAGTAAATAGTCATGGCGCAGTTGAACAAACACTTGGTTTCGCTACACAAGTGGCTTTTGGGGGAATTGAAAAAAGTTTTGTAATAAAATCACCTGTTCGTTTACCTGCGCCATGAAAGTACTCAACCTTATTGAGATGCAGAAAATAAATGGAAACTTTATATATATATATGTATTCGCATGAGCTAAAAAGTATGAATGTTCAACTATAAAAAAAACCTTTAAACAGGCTGAAAGAAAAAATGGGATGCCGTGAACAAGTTGTTTACACAAATTAAAAACAGAATATTGCAACGAATTCATGAATACTTTTGTGATACATTCCTTCAAAAATATCCAAAATTTTTAAACTATAATGTTCATTTATTTTTTTAATGTTTAAAAATAATGTCTGAAACAAACCACGTGTGGTAACACTGCCTGTTGAGCGACTCATCAGAAGGGCTGAAGCTGACAAACTGAGAACAGCGGGCAGCATCCCTTGAAACTGAGAGTGCGAATTCCTTGAACAAGTTGTTTACACAACAAGTTGTTTACACAACAAAATTGTTTACACAACAACAAATTGTTTACACAAAAGATCTACGTACTTCTTGGTGAAAAGATAAATGTTCCGAGCACACCCATAGCCACCTATCAGATCTTAATCATGAAATTCGACATGTAGGAGGGTGTTTTAAAAAATTAAAAATAAATTAATATAACAGTACTTTTTAAGTACTGTTAAAATTTTTAAGTTTCAATAAGTACTCAAACAAAATGGAACAGAGTAGTAAATCCTTCCCACCAGACTATCTGTATCATGTGAAATCAAACCTGACTCTTTCTATTTCCTCTCATAAAGCTTTGAAAGCCGAACTGGGTAGCTCAGAAAACTCAAACCTCTTTTTGGGACTGAGAAATTAACAGAAGTAGAACCATGTGTTACATCAAACAATAGATTTTATGAGTGTTCTGAGGTGTTCAAAGCACCTTTTCAAGATCTATAGGCTCTTTCATCAAATAGCAAAATTGCTCCAATATAATCTATTTGGATTGTTTAACGTTGTAGCTGATTTGTTGGGATCCCAGCTTTATTTCAGAAATAAGTTAGTCCCGTGGAACCTTTAAAAATATTTGTAATAAGTATTGTGTGTGAAGTAATTTTATTCATCAATCTAGTCCCTTCTAAAAGGATATGGGTGACACAGTAGACACAGTTCAAATGAACTTCTTTAAGAAAATAAACAGGAGAAATTTTATTGCTAGTCTATTATATTGGGGGTCTATCAGTGTGTATTAAGTACCTGATAAATTTGTCACTGGTACCTGTCTTTTGCTAAAATTTAATTTTTACCAGCTTTTTTGCTCGCTCACTACCTTATATCCTTGGATTGTTTAGTGATCATTTTAGGCATCTGCACAAAACCCTTTTCGAGACTTTTCTGGTAGTTATATGTCAGTTGTTCGATGAAAAATAGAAAAATGTGTACAGGTTCCCCAGCAATTTTTCAAATTAGTATACTTTTTTATCGATATCTAAAATATCTGTTATTAAAATTACAAATCTACAATGTTCAACTATTCAATTCTTTTTCTTTCTTAACTTGACACAGACGTAATTAAAAAAATAGATTTTTGTCACTAAAAATGTATTGGTCGTGTTAATCGTATTCTTCCATCACTACCTATATTATTCAACTTTCCTGAAAATTGTAATGAAGTACTCATGACCACAACAGATAAAGTGGTCCAAAATGGAAGATCATATCACAAATTCAAAGTTAAATTGTGAGATCAGAGAAGCTGCTCATCAGAGTAAAAGTCATTGTGCAAGAATGGTATTGTATTTACCTAATATGTCATAATAGGTCATTGATTAGCATCTTATATAACCTGTTGGTTATTTTTACATGGGCTTTATTATTATGGACTCCATGGCACGGTAGATGTTGGCCTTGCCATAACCTAAAAGTTCTGACTTTTCCATAGTCAGCAATCACGATGTGGATTAATGTGTGAGCTCCGTTTAGCTTTTTCAAAATAAGCACAAAACTTCTATCATCTAACCATGTATAGTTAATATGAAAAACTTGAAGTTCTTGTAGCAATTCATGTGACGATTTAAAAAAACAAAAACCACTTTTGAGACACCTTGAGTTAATTTTAAAAATATACCTTCTGAAAATCAGTAGTTACAATTTCCTCAGGTAAAAAACCCTTGCATATTTTCACTGTAGTTTGAGGGCCAGATCTTTATGTTATAAATAAAAGACCTTTTGGCTTTACAAGTGTTAACTATTTAATTTAACCTAAAGGGACTGTAAGGCAATTTACTGTCCTGGTAACTATGAATATTTTAAATTGTAATTTTAATTTTAGAAATTGTAGATTAAGATGTAAAGGGTATTAGGCACGGCTATTCCTTTTATCTCTTCTATTAATGTTCATCAAATTTTAACTAAACTTGAACTACAGTTGAATATCCAATGAAAACCCAGCTACAGTTATATTTCAATGCTCGATGCAGCTGTTGCAGCAGTTAACACGAGAGTACCAAAATGCTACATAAAGAGGTACCACAATGGAAAAAGAGAATTGTCAACAACAAAAAATTCTGAAAACATGATGTTTACCTAATTGTCCAACTAAGTGCGAAAGACCTCGAAAACAACAGTGGCACTGAAAATGTAATGTATAGCATTGATACACTTTACGGTAAAATACGTCGATCCTTGGTTCAGTATAGATTTCAGCAGTGTACTAAACGATGGTTAAGGGCTTCCTTTACTTAGGAAGCAAAACGATAACACATCACAAATAACCACTGGTTGACATTAGGAAGGAAAAGAAATTCTTTAGTGCTTCAACAAAATATCTTTACAATGACGCCGTTAAGCCCAAATATAATGTAGAAAAAGATGTCATAGAGAAACAAACAAAAGCAAAAGCAGTAAGTAACACAACGTTAGCATTTACAAAATCGGTACTATCACAATTACATAGGTTGTTGGTTGGCATCAAGAAGGGCATTTATCCTAAGCTTCTCCTAGTATCCTAAAAGAAATTGTTACAAGAACAGATGGGGCCTCAGCTAACGGTAACAGAAAAAAAGACGGTAAAACAAAAGAAAAGAAGGAAACAAAGTAAGAGAAAAGTTATATTTCGCACAAAGTATTGGATGTATGTGCCTGAATTAAGCATTCTGATCCTGGTATGGTAGCCTCTGCCATATCTGCTGCTCATTGATTTAGATGATTGATTAGATGGCTGGTAAAGCTGTTGCCATCTCTTGATATCAGAATAAGAAATGATTAAAGTAGAGAATGACGAACCTAGTATAATATAGGTCAAAGTATGAATTTACTTGAATCTACGTTGTCAGAACATAATTTAAGAATAGATTAAAATACGAGAGTTTATACTATTAGGTTTTTACAAACTGTGAGAATACTTTGTTTCTTCCACAGATTGATGCTTTGGAAAAGAAATGGATGATTTTTTCATCTGGCTGTGAACTAAAAAAACTAAAAATTTTGGTTGACAAAGAGCCTAAACTACTGCTTAAAAGGGTAAGGTTTATTTTATTGTGGTACTTAATAATTATAAAGAACATTCACCTCATCTAGAAATATAAAATTCCCCTCTATGATTCGCCTTTTGTCTAGGTAATACTGCCAAAATTACCATCAAACATCTACTAAGTCCTTAAAGAAACTGAAGCCCGGAAATGAAGTATGCTTTTGAGTACATCAGCTTTTGCTATTAAGCAAGTTTTATAACTAGTCAAATTTTGTATGATTCTTTGTATAAATTCTTTTGATTAGTGGATTTTTCTAGTGACATTGTAGTGGTTTTTAACCACAGTCTTAACCAGAATTTTAGAATAATAGACAAGTT
The DNA here is from genome assembly GCA_003991215.1 of Morbakka virulenta. Classification (NCBI taxonomy): domain Eukaryota; kingdom Metazoa; phylum Cnidaria; class Cubozoa; order Carybdeida; family Carukiidae; genus Morbakka; species Morbakka virulenta. The sequence continues at coordinate 2,243,728 of RDPX01000108.1, read as the reverse complement.
TTTTCGACCGAACTCGATGTAATTAAGTGTAAAAAAGATCAGTAATGACCCTATATTTATTGTCACCTTTATATGACACTTATGGATGATTTTCCAAATGTTATCGTTAAATGTCCATACAAAGGAGTTTGTGTGAGACTGTTAAATTAATTTAATTCTGGTAGACTAAATAGCCTTAGTATTCGTGATCTTTTCATTTCCCTGATAAGGCGTGATGCTCACCAAGCCAGTTCTTTCTACAATTACTTGATTGTTTTAACAATTGCTGTACATTTTTTAAATGGGAGTCTTTCTTCAGATTATCTTTTACTCTTAGGGTGTTTTGTTAAAAAAAACCCAAAATATATCCACAGAAACCACTGATATGTGCTTTGTACAAAAAGGGAAATATCTCCTCTAAAGTAAAGTAAAGTAAAGTAAAGCAGTCTGTCGAGGAGGCAGAAAAAAAGGTGAAAAAACATCTTCCTACATCGAACCTGATGAAATCTAAATAAAATATTGGTCATTTGGCTAGAGCAACCATACTAAAATAGCCTATTTTGAGTTTTTATGCAAGTGGCTGAAAATGGCTTTCTTACAAGCATTTATTGTGGCTTTAGAGGGAAAAACAATGCTCCTTTGGAATAAGTGAACCAAGATGAGTAAAGAAAGTAATACATAAGCCTTTGTGAAACGTTCTTAATGATTTACGTATAGGAAATTAGCCACAATTTTAGCATTAGATGTGAGATTTTGACTTGTATACTAAAAATAAAATTCAACTCCCTGCATTGTTATTTGACGCCAAAATCTAGAAAACTTATGCCTAATTAGATTTATATATTTTCGTTATCTTTGGATAATGATCGTTGTGTAACAAGTGTGGAAGATTCTTAAGGACGCAAAACTAATACCATCGCAACTGAACCATTGAGTAAAGTGAAACACAAAACAATTCTGAATTTTGTGAGTGTGAGTAGACAATTGAGCCACCAGCATAAGGGTAGTGGCAAGAGAAATACTTCTTTTTTCCTTCTTTTAATTCCCCGGTCGCTGCCAAACCAACGGTCAGTTGGCAACAAGAAGAAAATTCTCAGCACCAGCTACAATTGATTTCCATGACAGTGTTTGTTGTCAGCACCAAACCCCTTAACAAAGAGCTTTAATTCTTGTATCTTTTCAGGTGATTTAGTATGTTTATAAATAAATTGTTGGGTTTTTTGTTAAAATCGCTGGGTTTGAAATTTTTTTGCTCTGTTAAAATTGGAAAGGTTTTTTTGTGTTATAATTAATACGGGTAGTGTGCAAGATAGTTAAGAGGAGCTTTTTCTATTGGACTCCCTCCAATTTTGTCTTAGTTCTTCCCAAAGTTTAGGAAGATTTAACAGACAAGTAGTAGCACATCATTTTCTCCAAGCTAAATTATAGTAAGGATTCTAAAAACATAGTGAAAATGATGACATTTTGTACTACACACTAGCAACTTATCTGTGAGTTGTCCTGTGTGTCTATAAATTAATCTTCTCATGTAATACGGAAATTTTAATTTAATTAATTAAATTAATCCAACTATTAGCTTCAAGTTACAATTGTTTTTAATTTCTAATAGTTTTAATTCTGTAATTTTTTTTCTTCTATTTTTATACCTATCTCTTTAAAGGATTTTGTCACGGTAAGTAATCCACCTGAATTTTGTCTTGGAAATAAAACCATTGTTCACTTTTCTCTAAGAATCATCGCAAGACTTAATTTTAACAACATTCTATTCATTAGTATATTCTAGAGTATTTAATTTGTGTTATAAAGCAAAAAATATCAAGTAGATTCAAAACCGTTAAGTGACAAGAATTCTGACTCTTTCAAGCATCGTATATTGAATTGCTGGTCAAGTAAAACCGCTTACAGCATCCAACCAGCAATTCTAAAACGATTTAGAAAAAAAAGTTAACCTGTGCCTCTTAAACACCTTTGCAAACTCTTTTATATTCTTGCCGCTTTTTGAATGCTGTAAAACTCTGGCCATCCTACCTTAAATATTAATGCTGAGTAAATTTCAAATGCTTCTGCCAGTCGCATTGTCATACTGGAGACTACAAGAACTGTGGTTGAGGGTTCATCGTTCAACCAGAAGAATGGCAAAAATAGCTGTTTAAGACATTTTTACATAGGCATTTCAAATAAAAACATTGTTTTATTATTAAAAAATTAAAAATTAGTTTTATTGTTATAAATCAAACATACGCAAGTGGCTGTTGTGTTATAACATATACAATTCGAGGTCAGATGTAATTTCTTCAACCAGATAATTTTCAGTTTTTGTTAAAATTAGTAAGTCAATATGAATGATCCATGTGATCCTTACCATGCCTATCTGTTGTAAGTAAGCATGTGATTAGATTAATATCATTTTTAATAAACACACTGGAAAATCTTGAGTATACAACTGGAGTGCATTCAAGGTTTTGTCAGAGCTTTTCAAATATCATACATATTTTGTTTGTGAATACTTATTGATGTCACACTGGTTTAACTATATCGCAGAAAGTTCAGCAGAAACCCCGCTGAAAAGCAATAGCTGCCGTTTATTGAGCCCCTGCCGCACGTATTTATGATAGGAATGAACAGTGCCAATGTTCAAGATTGGCAGCCGCAGTCTGAGAGGAGGAAAACATTTAATAAAAAACATTAATCAGCGGTTATATTTTATTTGTATGCACCGATTCTTTATGCATTGAATTTTTTTGCCGCAGGCATTTTTACAAAAAAGTAGATAAGATTGTCTCGGATATGATACCCGCAGACTGTATTACTATAGCTGTAAGTAAAGTAACACTGATCTTCATCTTGATTCCTTTAGTAAATGTAATAGTTTTAACGGTCGGAAAACACTGATCGTTTGATTTTCTTCAAAACTGAAAACCGCGTTTTCGAATAGAAGTTCAAGTTGGTGTATTTATTTACCAGAAGAGAAACTGAACAGGACTTATCTGTGCATGAGCGGTTTTGGTTTCGAGTTTGACGCAGCATACATGCCCATAATCAGTCAGCTATCAATTTTTCTTAAAGCTTTGATGTAAGAAACATATTGATCAAACATATCAGGACGTTTATTGGAATTAACATTTGACAACTTTGTTGATAACTAAGACGCTAATATTAAACCTGTAAAGCAGATGCAGAAAATTGAGATAATCATTGAAAATGTCACTGAATTAAATAATTTATAAGTTCATAAACTACATAAAGACGTCAAGAGGCTGAATTCCTTAAATATATCTTTCATTGATAAAATTGCTTTATTTATTCCGAAAAAACCCGGTCAAATTATACTTGAATGAGATAAAAGTTTATTTGTTCATTGTTTTCTAATTAAACCACGTGATACTACTTTGGAAGTAGGCGAAGCAATAGGATCCTAGCAAGGGGGGAAGGCCACACAGCGGGATGCTTCTTATGTTATGAAAGTGCTCTTTTCCAGGGCATGGCTTACTCTTTTGTAGATTAATAAGTACCTAAAGTTATCATTTGGCAAAATAGAGCTCTTTTCCTCTTAACAATATAACTCTAATTCACAGTTATTACTTGTCTGAAAGTTACAGCTTTACATTCGTGTCNTTGAATGAGATAAAAGTTTATTTGTAAAACTGTTTGATTTTATTTTTTAAAAGCAGAACAATATTTTACGAATATTTTCATTGTTTTCTAATTAAACCACGTGATACTACTTTGGAAGTAGGCGAAGCAATAGGATCCTAGCAAGGGGGGAAGGCCACACAGCGGGATGCTTCTTATGTTATGAAAGTGCTCTTTTCCAGGGCATGGCTTACTCTTTTGTAGATTAATAAGTACCTAAAGTTATCATTTGGCAAAATAGAGCTCTTTTCCTCTTAACAATATAACTCTAATTCACAGTTATTACTTGTCTGAAAGTTACAGCTTTACATTCGTGTCAATTTGGTAAAGAACCCCTGTCATTGACTTCACACGTCCTCTCAACGCCTGCTCCAACACCAAAAGCGTCAAAATTGGTTCTTTCACTTGTAGTTTCAGAAGATGTTGTGAAATATTTGCCTTTTTTAACTGAAATTTGCCTTTGAAACCAAAATATTGATAAGACTTGAGCCAGAGTTGTTTAATCAGTTGCAACCCTGTTTCTTGTTGGCACTGTCAACTATGATATTTTGCAGAATAATTGAGCTACTTTTTCTCCACCGCGGGTTTACGACAAATCTTTTTGTGATTAAAGCTCAAGTGGGTTACTTTCATCCCAAGGGTAAATTTAGTTTTGTTGATGAAGTGGTGAAAGTGATAGATTTGAATCCCCTACTTTGTTTAAATCTATATATGTTGTCGATATATGCTCCATAAAATAAACAAAATTTTCGCTGAAATACAATCCCCTACAACTGACTGACGACATTTAGCAATGCCTCCAAGAAGCAACCTGTAACCAGGTAATGGTAGCCAGTGGTAAAACCATGTACACATTCCCTCTCAACCTAGGAAAGGCTAAACAAAAGAGACGGCAAGGAAATTCGATGGTAAAATCTGGACAAAAGATATACAACGAGAAGCACAGCAGTTAAATGGTTGCAAATTGTTGTTTTTTTTCTTAAAATTTTGAAAATTAAACTCGATAAATTTTATGATTTTACTCTTCAAACAAAAAATCCATTCCAAATTTTTCAAGAAAAAAACAAGATTTTGGTTCTTTACACCAGTGTTTCCTCAATTAAAATTCAGTTGAAAGTAGGATGTATGAAGCACGTAAAAAGGGAAATATTTGCGTGGTTATTTGATTTTAATTGAACTATTATCCAAGGAGTTAGGCTAGATATTACTACTCTGGTGCTACTTTGAGTTTTTTTGTTTTGGGGGGGGGGGGGATTTTTTTCTATATCCGTGTGTTTTCTCGGGACAAAACAACCTTTATTTATGTAATCTATTTTTAGTGTAAAAATACTGCATCTAGTCTTTATTGTACTTTATAAATAAAAATAATAACCATTTTTGCTCTCTTTCTTTTTCACTGATCCCCAATTGTCTGGTCAATCAGGGGGTAAGTAAATTTTTCAATCTTTTAAAAAATTAGAAAATCACCTAAATCTGACTATTTTTTAGCATAAATCAGTATGTGGTATTAGAATAATACTGGATATCAGATGTTTGAAATTCATTTTAGCTTTTTATTTGTTGCTGACGATTGGTATTGGTAATGAGAAGATTGAAAAAGAACAGAGGATAAAACTGAAGGTCCAGGTGTCTAATCAAAGGCTATTGGCTATGCTAAACGTACGGTAAAAAAAATTTACCAACTTCTTTCTAAGAAGCGTTTCCAATGCTGTTAACACCTGGGTCTTGAAATTTACTAAGGAGAAAATAATAACCGTCAATATCCAGTACATTAGCAAATGTGGTTGTATTTTTGTATTGTATCACCGTTTTCATTTTTGTGGAAATCAGGAAAAACAGGATATATTACCTATTCATTTGAGAAATAAATTTGAGAGCCAAAGAGTGTGATGTTTGTCAAGTGCATCTTTACTATTATAGATTGTACCCTCATGTCATATTTAAAAATCATTTGTTGCTTTAAACAAGGCTAGATCACACAGTTATTTTAATATCATATTATTTCTATGAAAAGGTTACTTTTTTCCTTCAGAGAGAAGTGTTGCTCAAAGGTAGCTACAATTATATTTTACACCCTCTTTAGTTACATACAGTAACTACGAAAAACGTCTGTCCCTTTACTGCAATCCCAGACATTGAATATTTATTTTGTTTTAGAAATATTAGAAAATATAATATCTGTACTTCACGTGTGATACGTGATAACCGAAGAACAGTTCCCTTTGATTAAGTATAAGAGATTTTATAGAAGCGACATCATGAATAACTGTTCAATTTCAACTTCTCTTAAACTTACAAGAGCGCATACTTAAAAGAAATGAGCATATGTATGTTCCCCAAAACAAAAATTTTCACCTTTCCGTTTTAGAACCGAAAAGGACATTTGAAAGGGTTTCTTGATTATTTCTACAGCAACAAATAACTGTTAAGGGCATTCAGGATTTGGATTGCTACTTGCACATGGCATGTCCTGTAAATTTCCTATCAATGATAAGTTAGATTTGGAAGCAGTAATATCCTCTGAAAGTTGCTAATTTTCAGGTGAATTTGTTTAAAGGGCAACAATGATTCAATATTAATTACATATGTGTTTTAGGCTAACAGAAATCCCCACAGTCAGGGAAGAAAAGTCCTTTGGAAATATTTGTCCTATTTTCCGTAGATTTTACAGTGTCGTTGTATTGGGAACTGATTGAGGTGTATAATATGTAGCAGAAACACATAATCAGCGCGTCCAAAATCATACAGGACTCCATTTTCTAAGCCTTAAAATCATATTTCTTTCCAACCACACCCACCTTTCGCCATTCTCTCTCTCTCTCTCTCTCTCTCTCTCTCTCTCTCTCTCTCTGATCAGGTACAAGGCAATTGGTTCTACCTGAAAAATCCACTTTTAACACAAAACACAAAATTGAGTACCATGAAAATGATCCTGAAGATTGCAAATTAAAAACACCATGGGTCGTGAACAAATTATTCTAAAAAAGAAAATAAGTAGCAAGTTTCCAGTGACCATCCATCATAAAGAGAATTCTTAGATGAATTGAGATAATTTAATAAAATTAATAAATGATAATTTAAATATTATATTTATTTACTATCGAAACTTTCAAACGATTGAATTGTCATAGATCCTTCTTGCGATAATAGATAGTTCCAATCTTGAGCAGAATAATGTTGCAAATACAAGATACCACAACATATCTATATAATGCTTTAAGCAGGTTGTTATCCAAGCTAAATTATCAACTATCATTGATCAAATGTGAAGTGGTAATGCAAGTTCCTCTCCNAATAGATAGTTCCAATCTTGAGCAGAATAATGTTGCAAATACAAGATACCACAACATATCTATATAATGCTTTAAGCAGGTTGTTATCCAAGCTAAATTATCAACTATCATTGATCAAATGTGAAGTGGTAATGCAAGTTCCTCTCCTGTTTTCCTAGTTGTATTGTTTTTTTCACTGAAGCCCCGAAATAATTTAAAATTGTGGAGGTCAAGTAATCCTTAAATTTAGGAAAAATGAATGATTTACTTAAAGATACTTTGAGAACTCTCTTTATTTGGCATTTTTCAGTGGTGCCTGCAGACAACAGTAGCTTGTGAATCCATAGTAGTAAACCACAGCGAATAGATATCTTAAATTTTTTGACAGTTAACGTCATCAAAATATTCTTCAATGTACATTTAATCCTGTTCAAGATCAACATGGCAGTTGGTCTCAAAGAACACCTTCCTCTGACTTTTGATATTGTTTAGATAATGACATATTATGCAGCTAAAACCGTTTCTTGCCGATGACATTACGTGAGATAAAAGGGATCAACCGTCCATATGGAGCACCACTTATTATTAATCGGTATGAAGTAACCCTGTCAACCATTTTGAAAATATCCTGGGGTATAAGAGGTACAACTGAAGTCACACTTATGTGTTTTCTATTAAACTAAAAATGTGGGAAAAGTATAGACTACTATACTGAAGAGTCAACTGCGTCAAACCCAACAGGTAAATCTAATAAAAGCAATGTAGCGTCCTATAGTCAGCAGCAAAGGAATCATCGTGTTTTGCAACGCTTAGTACAACGTCTGGCGAATAAAAGTTGTTCATATTTTGACTAAAAATGTCTGTGAAGGAGATGAACTATGAACTACTTAATCGCTGGAGCAGCTGTTGCTTAACAAACTTTAGATTAGGAAGAAATATTATAAGTTATCTCAGGTGTCTGCAGAATAGATAGCAGTGTAAACATTTTTGTATCATCAGGTGCCACACTATCGGATAAAGAAACAACATTCTTTGTTATAACAAAATAGCACTTTTTTTAGACCCTGAGAATCATAGCTATTAGAATTTTATTAGTTTTATTATTTACACTTTACTAACAAGTTTTTGAAATTCTCTTCAGCTGTTGCATGAAAATAATTATGTTTTTTAGACAAGTATCCATTAGAATAACCTTCAGTAGGCAAATAGCATAATTTTCAAAGCTAGTATCATGTTTTGCATCTGACTTAGGTATAGAACCTCTTATATAAGTCTTAGCAACGTCATTCATATTATTGACAATTTTCAATCCAAAAATGTACTCATTCTAGTAACCTGATTAAATGGAACACAGGATTTGGGCACTTTCTCCCAGCCGGTCTCTTTCTCTGCAACCTTTAATCAATTTTTGTTATATATTGGTATCCTCGTATGGTGGTATTATATTGTTTCTAAGGGACACATTAGCACAACAAGAACCAAAGTACTTCATCATTTTGATTGACTAAAGTGTTGAAGAAAGCAAATCGCACCTTGACCGAGTATTACCAGTATAATTGTAAAAGGATACTATTACAAAGAGATTATTTCTGAAAATTTATAAGCATTTTTTTCAAATGTGGTTTTTGAAGAGATACGCTGAAGAGCACTGCGAGGTAATTTGAGATTACAGTATTATGGACTACTACTCCTGATGCTATATTTGTCCAATATATGCAACTTCATTACACATAAATTAAGGATTTTGGCTAATGTTGTCAACTTAAAGAAAAACATTTATTCGCTCTTTCTAGAAAATCTACAACCCTTTACTTGTGGATTCAAAAAAAAAAGGTTTGTAAATAAGTTAGCAGAAAGCAACATGGCGAGGAAGGTATAAAAAATTAAAGTAATCTAGACAACTCTGCAATAAATGACACAATACTTTCTATGTTTAACGACAGATAGTCAAGTTCCTTACATTTCTAAGGTTTCAGAAACAATGGTCCAGTGTCTTGACGTTTTTGAAATGTAGCTATTACTACAACCTTTTCACTTAGGCTATCTAATGAAATCTCGTTTCCTTCTCCACTGTGGTCTAGTGAAACATTGGTTTACGGACGATTTTGATACCAGTTTAATGTTTCTTTTGAATCTATTTTTAACAGACTAAACCAAGACTTGGTAGTCTGTTGCAAGCATATGTTTTTGTTTTAACTAAAGATGAAATTAAAACAATGCACAAAATGCCATGAGTTGTACTTCTAAACCCAAGTTCAAAAACTAGCTTCTAAAACATTAAAATGAATGACATTTTGACCTCCTGATTCTTAGAATAAAGATTGCTTAAAGTCGAGCCGTATTTCTTGTTATATTACTGATATAAAGGTAGAAAAACACATTTGTATCCCTCAACATTTTCATTGAGAATCTGCTAGAGATTATTGTCCACATGTTTCCCCTTATCTCTGGTAGTCTACCCTTGCATTGATTTAATTATTGCTTTTAAACTGTGATCTATATTTCCAATTTGAAAATAAGTGTTAATTTAACTTTACTTTTTTTACATTTTCATGCAAAATCTTCCTTCCTTCCTCCTTAAATGGATTTATCATTGAACCGATTTTGGTTCTGGATTTAGTATGTAAGTTATTAATGAATCTCATTTCCTTAAAAAAATTTAACATTATTTGTATGCATTACATAATAGAGTTGAAGAGGATTGGGAACTATAGGAAAGTAAAATAGCTGTTTTCACTGAAGTGGATACGAGCCAGTGCTTATAACTATCATGGCCACATGCTTTATCACCTGAGCTATCAGCCCTTTTTTTTCAGCATTTTTTGTCAAGAAAAGTGAAAGATAAGGTTCGAATCCAGCTCGGTCTAAACATATTTTTCACTTTTCTATCATTTATTATCATATCTTACGTGTTACGTTCGTACGTAATTACATCTTGCAACAACTAGAAACAAGCATTTTTAGCAAGTTTTAGTGAAAAACTTTATGTTGATTAAACATTAATTTTTTCTTATTGTCATTTTCCAGCTTATTCTTCGTTTCATATCTTTGTTTTGTCAGTATATATTTGTACATTTGTAACTCTGGCTCTCCTTATCTTATTTTTTGTTATTTTTGTTGCCTCCTGTTCTCTCCACTTCAGTAGAAACTGTTAAGCATATTGTTTTGTTGTTGTTGTTGCTACTTTCCCAGATCTTGTTTATTAGTTTTGTTTTTTTTCTCTTAGTTATAGTGGTAAAGTTATATTTTTTTGTTTTTGCTGCGTTTGTCTTTTATTATCGTTATTCTGTGCTTTTCTTGTTAGAGAATTCAAGTTTTTTGTTATTTTGGTAGTTTCTGCTATGTCAGAAGCTCATCCTTCTTCTTTTCTCTAATTATGGCATTTGGCTTTCCCTTTGATATTAACTGTATAAGGCATATAATCAATTATTAATTACATTTTGAAAAAATGTCTTGTATATTTTCTGTGTGTAAATTAAAGCTTATTGCTATGGAAATTTGGTTTCATATCTTAGGATAAATATTCATATGAACATTTTTCAGAGTTGTGTGCAATTGTTGTTTTGACGTGATTAATTGATAGAATTCATCTTTTTTGGTGACTGCTAACTTTTCAAGATGAACTTGACAAATTTGATATGAAGAAGCTTTAATTAACTTTGTTTTCTACATCGATATTTTTCAACTTCTAAAACTGGCTTTTTGATGTGGTTTGTCACCTGCAATCATATTAGAGAGTGGTTACAATATTTACCTGTTAACAATAAGCTATGACAGGATTGTTCTGTATTTTTTTACAACAGCATCTCTAATAATTGCAAAATTACTCTAAATTTATGTCAACATTAATTTTAGACTGCTGTGCATTGGGCTGCAAAACAGGGAAACATGGATGTTCTCACTTGGTTATTGAAACAAGGTGCAGATGTGAACAGCAAATCGGTCAGTAGTAAACTAAAATATTCAGGAAAAAAATTCTGTAATATAACAGGGTTTTTTGGTATTTTAGCGATTGTTACGACGAATATTTAAATTTACCAAGTAACAGCATAATAGTTTATGTTACCACTTTCTAAACAACCATCTCTAAAACTTTTGCACCTTTAAAAAATAGATGCCCATTTTGAAATTAAGAACAAAAAAATTTTCCATGATTTCGAAAAATTTTGTACTTTAATATAAACAATATTTCTTGATTTTAAGCTTCTGTGCAGTCCAATTTGACGCATAAAACTTTAGCCCTTATTTTGTTAATCTGATAGTGATGTAATGATTTTCCGAAAACTGTTATTTTGTTGGTGGTAAGATCCCAAATGATATGCACTGCAATATTCTCTTCAGAGCCTGTTTTGTTTGTTTGAAGATACTTGACTTACCTGTATGGCAACATCACACTAGAAACGTTAAAAATTGCCGAGTTAATTCCATTACCTAAATTAACTTGAACATTGGGGGGTATCAGAAGATACTGGCAACAAATAAGGAGCAATGGTGGCTTTATTCTTAATTAAAGTGAAAGTTAAATGAATATGAGGCTGATTGCATAGATATTAAACTTCCATTAATATATCACCTGCTAAGTTTATGAATATTTTATATTTTCAGTTGAATGATAGTTTCAAATATATTTGCAAATATTTATACAAAATAAAGACTTGTATTTACTTTTTTTCAACGTATGTTATACTTTGACTTGTCTGTACTTAAATAACAGCAAAATTCTGTACTAAGTTGATTAAAATTTCTCACTCGAAAGAGCCGTTAACAAATAAACGGAAAGAAATAAAATTTGAAAATGCAATATTTGAAAGAAAATTTAGACTGCATACAAATTCTGCTACGAATCTACATACATCGTTATTCTTTTTATTTGTTTCTTTTGGGAATTTTTCATTCATTTTTTAGCTTCAGGCTCATTGAAAAGATCCAGTTTACCATTGTCATATACCATCAGTGCATTTTCAATTCTGATGCTACAGGCTCACATAGATGGTTAGATTTACAGCACATACTGTGATTTTGTAGTTGAGTCACTATCCTGATTGAGACTCCAGGTTTTATAGTACATTTTGTTATTCTTTCTTCTTTTTTAGTCTTTTTAGCATACATCTTTTACTGTCATATCTTTGTGAAAGAACAACATCGTAATACCACAGCCAAGTTATAAACCACATTTCAGGAAGTGACAACCACAGCTCGCCCTTAATATGGAGAATAGAAAATTGCATTATTTGTTGCTATAAAATATATGCTTGTATTAGTACTTTTTAATTCAGAACAACAACTATTGTGTTGAGGATAAAAATTGATGGGAAATCAATGTCTGTTTATCTCGAAAAAGGAAGGCCGAATCATCTTTTAATCAAGTTGCAATCAACCATCAGCTTTTTTCTTTAAATGAATTTTAGATCCAAGTGAATGTTTGCAAGTTCTTCTAAAAAGATAAATTATTAAATCATAAATGGCAGCTCTTAATATATTTGTAGTGAGTTAGTGCTTGACAGATTGTAGAGCCGATAAAGAGCTAATTTTGAAGAGAAGCACTGAACCATGCAACAACAAATTTGATGCTGTTTAGTTTAATCAAAGAAGAAAGTGGTTTTGTAATAAAATGGTAAAATTTAGCATTAGCCTGTCTCAAAATATTAAGGAATAAGGATTGGGTTGAAACTGTTGGGTTTTACAATCTCCTGGTGTTTGTTTACAAAGTCTTATGTACAACCATGTATGTATATACGTATATACGTATATATGTATGTATGTATCTATGTATCTATGCATATATGTATCTATGTATCTATGTATCTATGTATCTAAATATCTATATATCTATGTATCTATGTATCTATGTATCTATGTATCTATGTACCTATGTATCTATGTATAGATGTATAGATGTATAGATGTATAGATGCATAGATGTATACANTTTCTTTAAATGAATTTTAGATCCAAGTGAATGTTTGCAAGTTCTTCTAAAAAGATAAATTATTAAATCATAAATGGCAGCTCTTAATATATTTGTAGTGAGTTAATGCTTGACAGATTGTAGAGCCGATAAAGAGCTAATTTTGAGGAGAAGCACTGAACCATGCAACAAAAAATTTGATGCTGTTTAGTTTAATCAAAGAAGAAAGTGGTTTTGTAATAAAATGGTAAAATTTAGCATTAGCCTGTCTCAAAATATTAAGGAATAAGGATTGGGTTGAAACTGTTGGGTTTTACAATCTCCTGGTGTTTGTTTACAAAGCCTTATGTACAACCATGTATGTATATACGTATATACGTATATATGTATGTATGTATCTATGTATCTATGCATATATGTATCTATGCATCTATGTATCTATGTATCTATATATCTATATATCTATGTATCTATGTATCTATGTATCTATGTATCTATGTATCTATGTACCTATGTATCTATGTATAGATGTATAGATGCATAGATGTATAGATGCATAGATGTATACATGTACAGATGCATACATGTACAGATGTATACATGTACAGATGTATACGTGTATACATGCATACATGTACAGATGTATACATGTATAGTTGTATACATGTACAGATATGTATATATGTACAGATATGTATACATGTATAGATGTATATATGAGACATGTATATTGTCGATGTGTTTAAGAGAGGAAAAGGTTTGCAACATGGCAAAGTGAAGTTCGTAGTTTAATGAAAATTTAGATTGCAGGACTTTGCTTTTGCTGATTATTGAACATTTTTCCAACGTATTTTCTCATGATGTTTTACATTTTCCCTTTATCTAATATATGTTGATATACAATATGGATTTTCGGCATGGTGATTGCAGAATGTAAGTATTTAAAAACAATTTAAGTTTCTTTGTTGGTTAACTTGCATTATGTTTACCAAGTCCTATCCTCAGATTTATCCTCTCAATAGACAAGAGTATACAGATTTACCATTATCTTCCTTATTTCGAAGTCATTACTTTATTCCCTCTTTTTGTCATAAAAATGTCTCTTTGATCTTATTTTCTATATTACGTTGAGGTTTTTTATGGAATGTTTAAGGGGAGGGAAGACAAAAGACACCTATGATATACCCAAATTTAACCCTTCTATCTTTGATATGACGTAATTTAGTGAACGTGACATCAAAGCAGCTTTGACAATGGTAATGGGAAGTTTATTGTTTTATCCTTCAAACAAATATTATATCTGATGCAAGTGTTGAGTAAGTTTTTTTATCATAACTGTGGGGCTGATTAACTGTACTTTGACAATATCGTCTGTACATAAGGACTGATCTAACTTTTAAGAGACAGTATGCAGTTTCTTCGTCGAGGCCCTTTATCCTGCTAATTGCTCTTGGTGAGCACAGCAACCAGACAACAAGAACTATCAACAAAGTCGAGGAAGTGCTGGAGTAGCGCTACTTTTGACGCATTCAAATACCATCTTCTTGAATCAACGATGAAATGTAACCGACAGTGATTCTTAGTTCTCTGGAAATAGTTGAAATCTATGGTGGCTTCCTTCATCATATTATTCTTAAACAGAGTATGCACCTCCAGTTTATAATATCAACCATACCTCAAAATCCAGATCCAGTAATACAGATTCTCGATTGGTTATAATTTGTCGTTTTTACTAAAAAGATCGAATCAGTAACCTATAATAACGAAATAGATTATAAATGGGCATAAATTTCAGCATATTTGGCTGCAGAAGTAGGCCGTAGCAAAGATTCTTCTCTAAAGCAATGGCTTTATAGTGATAGTTGTTTACCACAAATGAGACAATTGGGTGCCTTAAAAATTAAAACAGTAGTATTCTCACCAGATTTTAATCATCCCATTTGAAATAAAACAAAGTTTCTGTAGTGTGTAAAACAAGGTTCTTCTTCCGTGAAGGTTTTGGTGAAAAAAGTAATTTACACACCAACCAAGCTTAATTATATTTGAGATTTTAAACTTTAGTTTTAAGAAAAAGTGCAATTTCTAAGTCGTATTATGGTGTTTCCATTCGAGATTGCTCCCATTGGAATCTAATAATAGCATTAATTTTGACTGGGCCACATTGTTCCTCTGAAGTAATCAAGTAATCCCCAGGGTACCGTTTTGAATAAATATATTTGCCAAAACACTATTTAGACTTTCTTCTTCCCTTGTATTCATTCAGTTGGTTTTAGTTTTTTTAACATTTTCAGTTATTTTTCTTAGCGTCTAGAAAGTGATGAGATACAGTTTTGTCATGTTCTGTAGTAAATTTGGTCAAAAACTCCTAGAACAACTCAACCTACAGCTTTTCTTAAACCGAAAATACTTTGCTGGTTTAAACTAAGATGACTATCCAATTCATGCAAATTTGAATGCTGACCCTGTACTGCAACCTACATTTGAATTAAAGTGTGTCAAGTGACATTAATACTTGGTCTTACATCTAGATGTTCTACTTTCTATTTTAACTGAAAAAAGCAAGCTGATATCGTAAACATTAAGTCAGTATTCATAGTACACAAATATATGCGATTATGCAACAGACTGCTAAGTCTATACAGGTCACCATATTGAGTAGATAATATGACACAGATAAGTTATCTTACATGTGAATTTGTCATAAAATTATCAGAAAAAAATATCTTAATAGCTAATTCATATCTCCGAAATCTCAATGTATGCATTGGTAAAGATAACTACAATCCCATTGCCACATAGACCAAGGTAGACATATTTAAAGTTAGTAAGACCATTCCCTTAAATACGGAAATTCAAATGATTAACAAGTAATTGTTACAAGACAATTTCTTTAGAGCTAGCTTTAATAGCATATCGATTTCCTTTCAACAAAACCACCATAAAACTAATAAAATGCATAGAGTACATTTTTGTTGTATCATTCCAAAGCAGAAAGTGTTTTGAGGAAAATATATTTTTCTGGCTCAATAACTTTTCAAATTCTATTTTTAACACAGAACTATTTTGGAAAAAAATTGTTTTAGAACCAAGGCTTTATAGATTTTTCCACTTGCAGTCACTATGTTTTATATCAGGCTTATTCAAAGATCATTACTCTTGATATTTTCAGGAAAAACTATTGCTTGAAATTGGGGAGTATGATTACCCAAGGAAATTTGTAAACCTTATTATTATATCATGAAATGTTTTACTTATTAGTGAGCGCAGAGTTGGTCGAAAATCCCTTCCAAATCAATAACTTACATTCAGCCTCCTTCTTCTATTTCCAAATCAGAATGAAAGGCCAAAATACGAAAGCGATCAACACTGACTACCAAAGAGTCAACACAATGATATAGTTTTCAAATGACTCCCTCAAGGTTTTGAGTTAATAGAGAAATAATAACACAACAATAAAACCAGAAAAAACTGTTTTGCTTGGAGTTGCACGCGAGGCTAAAGTAGACGACTGTAATACTTGGAGTGCTACGTTTTGAATATCGCAATTGAAATCAGATTCACTTTGGCTAAAGGCTTTTTTACTGACACTGTACTGAAACAAGACACCAGTATAAGGAAACACAAGTAAAGCTGCCACCTCTTTAATTACCTTACATAAAAAGAAGAAATTTAGGACTGCACATCACCTTTTCTGATTGACTGTCAAAAACAACCAAAGGCCACATAAAAGTTCTTTTCGTCTACGAAGCAGAGTTGATAAAATTGAATATGATGGGCTTCTAAATTGCAGGCAAACATTGCTCTGACAATTAATTGTTTAATTTCCATTTTTAACTGCATTGCCGGCTCAACAAAGTATGCCAAGCTTTAGCACAATCACATTTTCAATTTTTTGAATGTCCTTGTACAGTGGTTTCTTTTACACTCGATTCATTTAGATTTTAGTCTGTAAATAATAGTAATATACTGTTTTCTAACTAGCGATAAAGTACAGTTTGATTTCTATTTTCTCGTAGTGTTTCGGTTAACTGGAGTACCAGCTTTCGATCACAATAAATAATATTTAATTGCAATATTCAATTTCTCTGTTAAGAATCGTCTACTTTACAGCTTATTTCGTGCGTCGTCGATTATTTTTATCTTTCTTCTATTTTATGGTATCTTCTTCTCCTTGTGGATTATCTTAGGGGGTGAGTATTATTAAAGTTTTACCATGTTAGACAATATAGGAATATTGAAACATTATATACTATATAAGGTATCAATTGTATGCATCAAAATAAGTACAGGGGAAGGGGAGCAGACAAGTCATATTTAGTATTCTGTGCTGAGTGGAATTAAGTAAACTGTACACGTTGGTTTAAGGTTGAATACTCATAACTAACTGAGTTTAGATGTATCCAATGGTTTATTGCTAGCTCCTACTGTGAAATTCCTTACCTGTTCAAACAGAAGAACAATATGGAAAATGATGTTAAAAAAACTAAAAGAACCCCTAAATTTTCAAAATGGTTCAAACAATATAGACACCAATTAACATTTCACAATATTAAAAACTAAGTCATTTGTTAAGTTTAATGTTATTCCTGATTGTTATTAAACTGTTTTCCATCTGTACCGAAATACAGTCTGTTTTTACAAAGAAAGCAGATTGAAGATGCACTTTAATGTCAGGCTGCTAACTTTAAAAGTCGGTATTTCTCTTATATTTATGTAACATAAATATATGTACCCTAGAAGAGGACTTATTGAGGCTTCTGGAAATATTAAATTTTTCTCATCACAAAGCTGTAGCTGAAGCTGCAGTCACCTTTTTTTATAAACCTAAGTTACCTCTGGGTCTTTTTTTTCATTTAACGTTTGCTCACTTACTGAAACGAAGTTGTTCAATTCTTTCAGATACAGTCATAAATTTGGTGGATAGCCTTTAATCCTTTTAATCTTCTTCAGGTATTCAAAAGAGTGAAGGGGTGCAACGAATCCTCTTTTACCAAAATGAATGTAATTTTACCTGCACCATCTAAATTCCTGTACCACGAATAATTATATAATTGATGTATTCTTTCGAGTTTTGCTATTGTCTTTATCACTTCAAAATGACACCTTCCATTCAAACGGTTAAGATATTCTTCATAAAAATGTTTCAAAGCACAGAGTGACCAGATATGTATGAATAAAATTTGGTCTTGAAGTGTAGTCGATACAGCCATTCTGTAGAAATTTTTCGGGTTCAGAAAAAACTTGGTTAATGAAAACGCAGTATTTCTCAGAAGGTTGAACTTCTTCTTTACAGTTCTATAAAATTTACACTGATAGTAAGAGAAATTACTCAAAATCATTTTATGTCTTTTATCAAGAGAATACAGGGGGAAAACCTTTTAAAAGAACAGGAAGTAATGTTACCAATGAGTAAATATGGCAAATGCATTCAGGATGTGAAGACATTGAATGTGAAGAAGAAAAATAACGTTCACAGCGTCTTTAAAGCGCTACATCAAACCAATTACTCTATTACAACTGGAAAATGATGGAATATGTACATGTCTGGATATATAGGTTGGCGTGGCATGCTAATAATATTTGAAAAGTGACAAATTCTGAAAATGTATATTCTATGCTTCATAGACATTTACCTAATATTTATCAAATCAATGTTTTAAGCTGAGACACTCAACTGACCACCTTCTGAGTTTAAACAGAAAAGTGATTGTCCTCTTTTCCTTAACTACGACTTTGGTTATGAAAAACTTCTAATTTGGCGCCCGAACAAGTTAAACAAAGTAAAATAATTTATTTCACTGTTTACTAAAAGTGTGTTTTAATACAGGACCATCAGTGTGTTTAAATGTTCAATTAAGGGACAGAGAAATCCCCAGAAATCCTTTCTAACTGAACCTATCAAAACCCTAATCACACAGTCTTCAATCTCTGTTGGAAAGCAAATATGGATCTTGTTTAGATTTGAATACAATAGCTGAAAACGTATGGACTTAGTAATGGATTAAACGCAAGATAAAAAGTACTTACCCATGAATTATTTCAACGAATGTTAACCTTTAAAAGTAAAAAAAATAAAGAATAGTAATAGTAAATAGCACATTTTAATAATAATTATTCCTTTGAAAATATACAGAAAAAGCATTAATCTATTGGTTAATAATTTAATCTTATTTTCAGAATTAAAAGAAATTAATATTTTAATCTTAGGACCGATGGATATTTTAAAAATAAGAATAGTGAGAAAAGGGGGACTATAAACAGAAAAAGAAAAGTTAATTCTTTTGCGAATTTGATGTAAGATAAGACAATTTTGCACAATAAAGACCGAAAATATGCCGAGTCAAGGAAACTGTGGTTTCAGTAAGGTACTTACTGTTAGTATGATGTTCTTTTAAAAATGATAACTTGGGGAAAAAATCATCTCATAAACAGTAAAATTAACCTAAAGAACTATTATTGAACAGTTATTTCTTTTGAATATTTACATAGAGCTTTACATACCTCTATGTTGCATATTCTAGGTTGATCATTTTTTTGTATTTATTTGTGCCGAGTTTTTTTCTTTATTTCTATTATAGGGATACACTCCTTTGCATCTGGCAGTGATGCATGGCAGAGAAAATGCAATGAATGTGCTTATCAATGACTATGGTACAGTCGTATTTTATTCTTTAGACCTTTGCTATTTTCATATTAATTACCTAATTACTCTGGTTTCAACAATGTCTGCTCGCATTAACAATTAATGGAGAGAGTTTTCGGTTCGTTATTTCTTTTAATATGGTTGAACTTGCGTGCACTACATGAAACAAGATAGAATAGTTACAAGTGAAAAATAGCACTCTTATGTTACAGTTTGACCACTGTTGTTTCTGACATTACGCTCCTTTCAAGATCTGTTGACCAATCATAACGAATCTAAGTGTTTGGTCTTTTATAAAGGTCGGCATGAGAAAAATTAAGAACTTATACCAATTGTTGCAGGGTAATTGCTTTATTCAAATGAGGTAGTACTTATTTTGTTTAGGCAGATGGAAAGACTACGTGTACCAATGGATTCATATGATACCCCTAATTCAAACCAATTACTAACATTTAGGCTATTTCTCGTTGCTTTGAAATTTTTAATTTTCAAATTCTTATGTTTTTAGCACCCATTAATGAGGGCAGCACAATTAAGGTTTAAATTTAAAAAGCAGTCAAATAAAGCGTTGAAAAAAGGAATATGTACACTATGTAGCAGAGCAGTTATTATGTAAAATATTTAATCAACAAAAAAAACAGATTAACTATGTGAGTAAAAATGGAATATGGAAGGCTCTGTTCTACTAACCCATTTTTTGTATTGGTTTCTATAGATGCAGATATTAATGCAAGGGATCACAGCGGAAGAAAACCACGTCATTATTTAAAAAATGATATGCCACAATGGGCTCAAAGTAAGTAGAGTTTATAATACGAAAAAGTGAGTAGTTATTTAAATATCACCCAGCAGTCTTATTAGGCAGATGTTCCAGGCTAAATGGACTTATTGAGACAGCATAATCTGTAGCCTCAGCATCATATCATTGGCGCAAGATTATTACCAACAACGTAGAAAACCCAAAAGTAGGAATAATGTTTGCTTAATGCTGATCAAACAAGTACTTTGCCAAGATAAAAGAAAGAAGTGTATATATATATATATATATATTATTATTATTATTATTATTATTATTATTATTATTATTATTACGTATTACGCTCCCTTACGAAAGTTTGGTTGAGCACTCTGTCTTGAGATTTGGGGACCTGTTGTTAGCGTAACAGAATGCTCACTGCGCATGCGTACTTTGAGCACTCTGACAGGATCCCACAGTAACTCTTTAAGCTGTGTTTGCTTCGGCAATATGGCAAGAGAGTTATGTCTCAGAAGCTCTGTGCTGCACTGATGAGTCCACAAAGGGAGAAACGGTAGTGTCTGCAGATTGAGTATATATAAATATACACGTTCAAATTCTTATACTGTACATAATGCTTTATTGCTGTAAAATAACTACTTATTGAAACAATTGACTGAGTTAACCATTTATCTTGATACCGTTTCAATACGTTTGTTATAAACAACAAAGCAAGGTCTTTGTTGTCGATACTCAAGCATTTTGCTTAGTCTGTTTTCTTCAGCAACTTAAATGAGAGGCGTCGAAAGTTTGTACAAATTATATGGTTTGATTTGCACAAGAGAAGTTTGAGAAACAACAGATTGGTTTTCCACACATAACTGAAAACGAAACTTAAATATACGCTTCAGCTATTTTACTTTAAACATCTTTGTACAAACAACCAAGCTATGTTAACTGTGGCTCTTTAAGTAAGCTGGAAATTTAGTAGAGAGTAACTTTCCAATGTACTTTATATTTCCAATTGTGTGCATAATTTTAACATGGCCTATTTTCCAAATGTATTTAAAGCATTTTTTGCTTTCTCTTTGTTCAGGAATTTTGAAAGCAACTCCGTCAGGTAAGCCTCAAGAAAAAAAGGAAATTGTTACAAATTGTTTACTTTTAAAAAATTGATATATTTACACCAAGATGAAAAAGATGATAAAAATTATAAATAAATAAATATATATATATATATATATATAAACCATAAACAAAGCACTGAACTATTAAGATGATTGCTGTGTAATATAAACCTTAGGACAGAGTCATTGCGAATTTATACATTGATGCAAGTTAGAGGATGGTTCTATTGACCCATGATTATAGATTCTTGGCCTCTTCTATATATTCATGCCTTCAACATATACGACTACATAACACCCGATGCCGGTTGTGGTATCGATAAAATTCAACTATTTTCCATTTAGAGATACAGTGAACCTGGCACTATGCATCTTTTTATTCTGATTTAGAATCAGGTAACCCACCTAGTATCTTGGACCCCTTTTTTAATATTATATATCTGTAGCTGAATCTGGTTATTAGTTTTTCTTAAAACAAAAAGAATATTTTATATTTGAATGTTTTGATAAAACTGGCTGCGAAGTTTTGAAGGTCAAGCAAGTGATAGCTCATTCAAGGGTAGTTTGCTATGCAAAATCCAAAGGTTATACTCATTTTGTCCAACCAAGTCAAGGTTTTGAGATACGAGGTTGTAAAAGAATTGTTATTAATGCCCTTTAGTGCCATTTATGACTTTTAATTTTGGATTTAGCACTTCACAAAAAGCATGCATTCTTTCTAACAAACTTCTGAAAATAAAGATTATACATTACACAAAAGGTAATCATGGATGAAGGGCCTTTTTAGTGTCTTTCTCCTGTGCTGTGTGGCCTCCACGTTTCGTTTGAAACACTAACTGCAGTCTGAAAGAAAGTTCACATCCCACTGGCCTTGGTAGCGTTCTTCTATGACACAAATGTGCTAGAGGGAACGCTCTCCCTGTTCCGTACTTACGTTTCTAGAGTTCTGATGGAAATAGCCTAAGTGGAACGTCAGAAAGTGCATTTTGCCTGACATTGCTACCCCCTAAATTTTGAAAGTTCTTCAGGGGTTCGTCGACATCTTTTTGGTATTCTGCACTCCGGTTGTTTCCAAGAAAGGGGTTGTAATTACTGACTTAAACGACAACCAAAGCAGACAACTCAGCTGCAGTCAGTGCCTCGTCGAACATTGAGTCCTTCATGAGCTCCCGTATCTCAGGGCCATCAAAATGCCAGCCTTAAGCTTTTCAAAGCTTATACGATAAAACTTCTGCTGAAGGAAAGTACACCTCTGTCTTCCCTGTCCATTGCCTTTACAAAGTTCTTCACAAGTCCCAATTTGATGGGTGGAAGCAATGTCTTGTTTGGTTTAACAAGAGGGCGAGACGAAACTTTGTGCGAACCAGGTTCTAATCTTTGTTTTGTCGGCCATTCCTGTCTGATATAATGTTGATCATCACCCCGACTGTCCCACAACACAGAAAGCAAGGATATTTTGTGTACCCACTCTGTAGTCCTAAGACCAATCCAACAACCTTAAGATCTCCACAGATAACCAATCATGGTCATGGGAGTTCAGAGCAGACAGTAAGTGATCCATGTTGTTGTGGGTTTCTTTCATTTGCACATAATGACCTATTGGAATCGAAGAGTATTTATTTCCATTATGAAGGAAAACTGCCTTGAGACCTCTGCTGGACGAGTCGATGAAAAGCCTCCATTCCGTAGCAACATAGCCCATCCCCATTGATTTCATCAAATCCGAATGTGGTTGCAGTAAACCAATGACAAGTCCCTCTGGGTTGTGAAGAGCTGTTAATTCTCTTCCACGCTCTCTCTATCAGTAGAGTCTTGTTTCAGGCTCCATCACAAAGACGAAAACCCAGGATATGTGCCAATTTCTTTGAGAGGTTTAGTTTTTTGTGTATATCCCATGATATCTGGTTCTGTTAGAGGCACGGCTCGGTCATACTCTTCTGGCACGTATTCTTCACCTTAACCTTTTTACCTCTTTAAAACATTACCTCCATCTTCAAGTCATATCAACACGGAAACCATAATTCTACATCTACCTGACCTATCCACCATACCCAATCGCAGAAAACGTACCCACTTTATAATCAAGCTTACTTAGTCAATTCTATAGAAAGCTTGTTGCAACCTCATTTTCAACAAAAAAAAACACAGCTCCGCCAGATAAAAGTCTGCATCAGAATATCCTTTCTTTAAAAGAACCTCTACTATCGACATATTCAGCATATGTTCCAATCTCTACAAGCATGCCAGAAACTCCTGTGCACTAAATAAATCGATGCCCTGCACTTTACCATCTAAAATTTCTAAAAAGAAAAAGAAAATTTCAAAGTTTAGATTCACAAAAATGTTCGAAATAAATCTTAGCATGATCTTAGTGATTCCTTCCTTGTTCTGCTTTGTAATCAATCTGTCGCTGTCATAAGGGGAGTTATGAAACATGAAAAATTATAAAACCCACTTCACCTTTCTCTACAACCTAAGTGTTTTCCATTGTTGACTCCTTATATATAAAAATGGCCTGAGTTAAAGTTTATTAGTTGGCTGTTTATTGCAAAACGTCATTGTGGTATTTTATTATTAAACAGAATATATATCTCAATTTTTCTTTGAAAAACACCAGTGGCTCATATTCATCCATATGAATAGCGTACAGTTTTAATGTTGAAAGCAAACTTCGACCTCAAATTAAACCTGGGTTTATAAATTAACTTTATTAAAAGGCTCTTTAACATCTGAACTTATCTAAATTTACCAGTTATTTAGCATCATCAATAGCTTATAAATTAATTAATTAGCTGATAATTACTGTCATTATCAATTAATAATTATTTGTTAATATAGTAAAATAAATATTTAAATCGTCAACTAATTATGTAGAGTTTTAAGCATCTAAACGCACTAAAACAATTAACTAGTTTCAGCTGAGCTACAATTCATTAAAAATTTTATACAATTATGAAATCTTTAGTGACTATAAACTTGATAACTTTCAGTTGACCTAGGTAACCCAAAATTTACAAATAGCTTGTCTCGACGTAAAAAAGGAGGAAGGATGTCATTAACAAATGCATTATCCTCAGGTAGAATTATTTTAGTTCTAACGATTATTATTAACCAAGTAGCTTCAATTTGTTGAAATAAAATTCTTTATCGTTAAATTCATGCTATACAATGATAAAAGTCAGTGGCTCAAAAGTTAGAGATTAATTTAAATGTTAATGTTTTAAGTGGTAACGATTTTTTGTTGGCCAATAAATGGAGCTTGAGAGTAAAACAGCTCATTTAACATAAAAGTAAGGTCTGCGCTGCTGATGACAGGAGCTGATTTCTACAGTTATGATTGTAGAATCCATAGTTGGATACAGCAAACAAGTAACAAGCACTTCACTTCACATGGGAGCTAATACCCATCAGCAGCTGCTAGCTTTTATATAGTAGTTATTTTAATGTTGCCTTTTTGGAAATTGTTTTGCTGACCAAGCTTCAGTAATATTATTCTCCATTGGTCACTTGCAGTAGTCAAGAAAACAAAAATATTCTCCATATCCATCTCTCTCTCTCTCTCTCT
>RDPX01000108.1:2184876-2214330 GCA_003991215.1 Morbakka virulenta | reverse complement strand
GGGTGATCTTGATTAGGGCAAGTAAATTCAACTTTGTACATCATTTGATATTTTGGAAGCGTTGCACTTGATCGTGCCATCTTATCATTGAAACCAACAAAAAATGTTGAGAAGAAATGAAGGCATTGCAATGCAAAACAAAATTATCACGAGAATTTGAATGTGATTTTCAAATAGGACGTTCAAATGAACACATGCAAAACAAAAGCTCAAACTTGTGTATATTGAATTAAGATGACGAGCGGGGAAGATCTTAACGATGTGCTTAGTACTTCACATAAAGGGAAAACTCTTCGAAGTTACACTGCATCATTCAAATTGAAAATGATCCTACATGCAGAGCTTTCCTCAAAAAGTTCTGCTGCTCACCATTTCAATATTGATAGGAGAATGGTAGCTCGGTGGGTCAACAATTGCAATAAAATCCAAGCACAAACAACACAAAATCACGGAAAGGAAAAGAAAAGACTCTCTGGAGGGGGAAGAAAACCGTTGAGCTAAAAACTAGAAAACTTGGTTTTGGAGTGGGTTTTAGATCGACGACAAAAAGGACTGCGCGAATTTCAAACCCTTATCAGAAGAAAGGCCCTGCTTTTGTTTAGAGAGATGGGAGATACATCTTATTTTTCTGCAAGCAAAGGATGGTGAGAAAAGTTCATGATAAGGAATGGGCTGTCCTTAAGAAGAAAAACATCTGTTTGTCAAAAAGACCCAGACATGGTCATAGCCAAGATGTGGCCTACGTTTTACGAATTCGGATGTTAAGGATGCAACACAATTATGCCATGAAGAGCATTAATGCGATGGACGAACCTTCTGGTTGGTGCGACATGGTTTCAACATCCACAGTGGAGCAAAAAGGATGCAAAGATGTCCATTTGAAGTCAACGGGACATGAAAGTCGTGTCTCAGTTTGTTTAACAGCCAAAACGAATGGCTAAAAAATGAAGCCGTTTATCGCTTTCAAAGAAGCCAAGAAAGGTGTAGAAAAGTTAAACAAAGAATTCGGTAGAAAATGTGTGGTCGCGTCTTCATCTAACGGATGGATGAAAACCGAATTGACAAGCAAGTGGATAAACAATATTATTGGAAGTTTCTCCTTTAGGAGACGTTTATTGGCTTGAGATAGCTACTCCTGTCACATTGACGAAACTGTATCCGGTTCGTTAAAGCACAAAAATATCGACGCGATTTTGGTGCCAGGAAGGTGCACACGATATATCCAAGAACCGGATGTGTGTTGGAATAAACGTTTCAAGCAGTATTGTACCGAATTCTACGACGAATGGCTCGCTACCAAAGGATTAAATGAGGAGGCAGATTGTGGCAATTTGAAAGCACACCCGAGAAAAGAAGTGGTTCAGTGAATTCTAAAATCCTGGGAAAAGGTGACCAAGGAAATGATTTGAGATTCCTTTGTTTCTTGTGCAGTGACTTGTGTTATCGATGGAAGCCAAGATGACGACATTACTTGTTTCAAGGAGAGGAAGCCTTGTCACAAAGGCCGTAAAATGCTGGAAGAGCAGTTCGCATACATAAATGCGGAGAGTAAAAATCCTTTTCATGTTGATGATAATGATATCGCTGACGCTAGTCCAGAAATGTTGATTATCGAGGAAGAAAATGAGGGTGATGAACATTTAGAAATAGACATTTGATTGTTGTATTGAATATTTCAATTATAAAGACACATTTCTTTTATTTTGAATTTTAGACCTGCTTCCAAACCTATTTTATTAAATAAGCGCCCCCCTGGAATAAGCGCCCACCTTAGAGGCTCAAAATTTAAATAAGTGCCCAGGAGCTTATTCGAGGCATTGCAGTAGCTTTATTCCTTGTCTTTAGTTACGCATTGACCTCTAAGTTTAGATTCCATCATACGTCTCTGAAAAGATTTGATTATTTGGAGTGTACAGTTACCACAATTGTTTAAGCTGATGGCTAGGCTAAGTTACTTTTTCCTTTTTTGCTATTCACAGCCTGATAACACCTTGTTTCAGCTATAAAAAAGACTGTTAGCGACCACTAAACACTCACTATTTCGACTTCCACAAATAGGTCAATTCTTAAATTTTTAAGTATACTGCTTGACTTGATTAAATCTTGTCAAAACAAAAAATATATCTTGTTTCCGGAAAACCAACTTTCATCACTTTGTCTCCAGTTACTCAACGCCGCAACAATCAGAATCCTTCAACAAAAATTGGTTATACGTGTTATCTCAACAGTTGATACCAGGGTCTTAAATCTATCTTGTCACTTGGGGTGGGGAGTATCAACAGGGCAAATGGGTGGTAAGTGCTCATTGGGCCACAGCACAGCGCTAAGCAAAAAATTACAAGTGGATTGGACAGTACTTAGATTTTGAATTGACCTTGCTGTGCAGGCTTACAAGATATTTTTAAGTTATCGACAGTGAGTGCATAGATTTCACAGTTTGTTTTGAATTACGATCTCAGCGGCAATTAATTATATCACCTTTTTTCTTCGTGCAGATTCTTAAGATTGTGGTTGCTCAGTATCGTGTTTTTTAACTTTTTGGTCATCTTACACCAGGGTTTCTTGCAGAAAGTTTCTTATAAAACTAAATATGTTTATTGCAGTTTACTCCTATCAGTTAAAAAATCTTCAGCGGAAAACTTGTCAAAGGCATAAATTTTATTTTCTTACTCGATAACAAACATGTTAGTTAGTTCGTGAACTTGAATTACATGCTGATTTTCTTATGGATTAAATCAGTCTTAAATGTGTCTTAATCGAGCATTCCAGATGAAGCTCTCATACCAGTCTTGGAGAGCTTTATTTTTGATAATGTTCTTTCACCTACAGCGTTCGTGGCAGGACTGAGAATTATTTACAATCTTTTTACTACCTGAGGCGTCAATTTTTGAAACTGTCTGAGGCTCATACATGATTTGAGGTCACAAAACCTATTTTTACATTGAAGATCTTTAGGAGTAATGTTTCACAAATCTATTTTCAGATTAACTTGGTGAAATTCCTTGGAAGAACCAAAAGTATATTAAAGAGCGCAACTTTAGCCTCCTCTAGTTTTTCATTGTAAGTCTTAAACAGCATTTGCTCTAAGTACAAATGGTACTGAAAATCATCTTGCTTAAGTCTTTCCCTTAATGTTTCTGTTGCCATACCTAGAGCTTCCAAATACGTCGGCTTGTAGAATTCTCTTAGAGAATCAAGAAAGTAACAGGGTGCTGTTGTATCATAATCGGTTATCTTGATGGGGTGATTTTTTTCCTAAATACAGTTGCTTTGTCAGTATCATAATGTTTGTGCAACTGCTCAATAATATCAAAAACCCCTTTCAAATGAGTCATCGTTCTAGTCCAACTCAGGCAAGTTCACTGTCATTTTGAAAATTTCATAAAATTCAAGTTTGACTTGGGTATTTTAGAGTTCAGCTTAACTTCCCAAGTTGCTTTATAATCATAATAATTGACCTTTTACATGCTAGATTTGAGGCCTGCCTCCTTGATCGTTTGCACTCTAATGTAATGATACTTTTGTCTCTTAGGAGGCTCTGGATCCATTTAAAGTTATTGAGGATGCCTCTATGTGCCTATCCTCTTACCCTCCATTTGTTGGGCATGTCACACAGTCCTGTATATAGGTTGTCAGATTCATTTTGGAGAGCCTCCAAATAATAGTAAATTATTCTCGGGCGACTTCCGAATAAATCTTATGAAGTCTCTTTATATCTCAAATGTTTCTTTAAGCACAGGAATGTCTTTTGTAATACCACCACATGCCATATTCAAAGAAAGACCATGGCAGTGTACAAATAAGCAAGATACATTTTCTTCTTTGATGATCGCTGCTTCATCTTTTAACCTTCCCGTTTAAGGCTGCTGGTCTAACATAAAACTCTTCAGTACTTGTATGACCAAGTACTCTTCTTGAGGCATTAGTTTGTCGTCTAACCATCTAACTGAAAAAACAAGTTTTCTTGTCGGAATATATCACTTGTATCGTCAGCCATCATACTAGAGTATCTGCATTTGGAATTCTGTTGTCAATAACGTCTCGATTTCTCTGTATACCAAATACCTTAATTAGTTAATTTAGAATGCTAGGAAACAAACGATGATAATATTAATTATGATGAAAAATTGGTACAAGATACATATTTTTTTTCTACAAGGAAGTGAATAAATGAACTCTGCAGAGCCAGCTGTTAATACCCATGATTGATCTTCTTGGGTCATTTTGGATTCATTGTATTAATAAAGACTTAGAGGGAGTAATAGAGCCTGCAAATAATGAAATTCAATTCGTTCCAGTGAAGAGTAATATGTAACATTAATCAGATGTTAGAATTGTTCAAGAAAAGTTTTGGTCTCTTACTAAAGGCAAAACTCAATTATGACCTTATTCAACTGGCTTACAAAGAATAGAGATCATAAAAAGAATGGGTATTCGATGTCATTTCAAAAATGATTTTTTATCCTATCAAACATTGCCTTACCTGTTTTACCATTTAAAACAGTCTTCATTTTAGTTTTACCTAATGAGAACCCCCTGGCACTGACATATTTTTGCTGAAATTGGGGGTAATTTACAATGAAAAGGTTTCCATCCACAAAATTTAAAAAATAATTTCTGTTTAACTGAAGAGCATACAAAACAAATATTGGACGATGACACCCCAAAAATTAGCTAACAACCTCTCCTAAGTAAATTATCCAAATAGTCCTGAAAATAAAAACACAATCTCTTAGCTATTAAGAGTGTGCATTTCAAACACGCTGCCAATTCTTTATTCTCCAAAGGTATAACAATTGGATTCAAATTTATACCTGACTGTACTTTTTCCTCATGTTCTTGTTGGTTCTTGTAGTCATTATTTGTCATAGAGAATTTATTTTACTTATTATCCTATGAGATTCCTTCAAGGAAACCCACTTATTTGTCGAAGATCTGCATTTCCATTAATTGCAAAACCCATAAAGTACCCTAAAAATAACTAGGTTTTCAAAAGTTCTAATACCCTACTCTCCCCTAACTAAGGTACGCAGTATACATTTCTATAGTATTATTTTCGATATGTGTGCGACCAATGTGTTGCTATTTGTCTCATGATTTTCTTTAAAATAGTATTGGTTATGAAAGTTGATCCTGCTATTCATGTCGCAAGTGATCCATTACTAATGCACAAACAGCCATCTGAGGAGTTAGAAGTGTTTGCAAGTGGTAATCTTTCTGGAGAGGAATCTAAAAGTAGACATGAAAACAGAGACAAAAGAAAAAAGAGATCAGTAAGTAAAATCCTTACCTCGTAAAGCTTAACTTGTCAATAACTCCTATTGTTTTTTTCGCATTATTTTCTGAAAAAAATAAGCACAAGAGAATTTGTATCCCACGATTTTCTATCTAAATGCTTGCAAATATTACTTAAAATGTGTGAAACGTAAAATGTATTTTAAATTACCTTAAGATATATCAATTGTGGAGGAAAATATAAACTTGAAGCTGAATTCTCTCAGGTACACCACGGCCACCACACACACCCCTTCTTTTTCACTTCAATAATTTCATTTCTGCAGCAACAACCTCCATGAAACTACTTCCTACATTAAAGTTCATTTTATTGCAAAGTACGGCATAATTGCCTCAGGAGATCAAGTCTTGGGCGACTGAAGTTTTGTCTTTCAAATTTTCTTTGTTGTACGTTGCACCTTTGTGTCTGCTATAGTCTCTGTTTATGCTTTGTTCACGTGCTTTAATAAAAATAGCCTTAATTCTTCTTGAATGCCTTTTTACGTCTCTATGCTTTTAAACTGGGAATATAAGCACAATTTAAGAAGAGGTCCAGTGGAATCAACTTTTATCTTTAACATTATATATATATATATATATACAGATATTCCTAACCCTTGTTACCATGCCATAGGCTTTGACAATTAAAGCCCACCGTGAAATCTGGTGGTCAATAGCCTCAAAGCCCACCTCTTTCAAAAGTGCACATGTATTGTAAATAATTACAAAAAACTAAGTATATAAAACAACATAGTAAATATTAACCTCAGGGCTACGGAATACTCCCCCTGCATTCTTTCAAAGTTTGTGATAAAACTATTATCAAAGGCTTAGCAAAGCCTGTTGATCAACTGTATATTATCCCAGACTTGTTTTATTTTCAGTTATCCCTCGCTGCTTCATTTAAACATAAGAGACGCCAAGAAAGAAAAAGCAGTGAAAGGTAAACTTTTATACATTTTGTTAATTTGATTTTTAGTTCAATTCATGTTTTGTTTGTTTTGTGGCCTTTTTCTCTAGTGTGTCGTTTATTTGTTTTCCCTGCAATTTTTTAGTATTTTGTGCTTCTAGGCTTTACTCAAAACATTAGCAAATATTTCAAGTAAAGCCTAGAAGTTCTGACAACAAAAATGATCTAATAAGAAGCCTTACGCTGTAATAAAGGCAGATGCATTCCACTGCAATAGAGATAACACAAAACAAAAAGTAGAAAAAAGTCTTTTAGGTAGATAAAATATTGTTTTTCTGTTGGTCCATCTGACAGCGTTTTGACAGTTAATTGCTATTAAGCTGCTTACTGTATAGTACATTTACAACTTGGAGCAAAACTAAAACGTTGTTTCAGACGAAAAAATTTTACAAATTCTTTTACACTGTCTTTTACATCAATTTGAAAAAAGCAAACATTCGAAAAAGGCCTGTTCGATGTTCCTGTCATTCCAGATGAACTTGAGTTTCTTGAGTGCTTCTGTGCTCTGTCCGATTCTGGAGAGTATTTTAGGTTTGGATCCCTCATCTGAAATTATTGCGCCAAGTTACTTCAAGCTGCAGATGGATTCTATTTTCTCTCCATCAATCCTGATATCAGTGTTAATACCGTTGGTTTTGTTGGTCATCAGTTTCGTCTGATGACCAACAAACCCCAATCGTGTCTCAAGCTCCTCTTCTTTACCTACCAAGCCATCGATCTCATCGGCAAAGCGCAAGTTGGTTACTGTCCTGCTTCCTACACTGACTGTTTCCTCATGGACCTCACGTGTATCAGTCATAATCCTCTCCAAAAAGTTGTTAAAAAGAGTGGGTAAGAGTAAAAAACCTTGTCCCATTCCAACGGTTGTTCTGAACCGGTCGTCACTGCTGCTATTGAAATAAACTGTACCGGTGGCCTTTTCGTAGAGTTGTTCTATCACTCTGATTAGGTTGGCATTGATATTTTACAGTCTGATGATGGCCCATAGGGCTGTGTACCAAACTCGAACGCCTTCTTAAAATTCACGAAGACATAATAAAGATCTTGTTGGTGTTGAAGGTACGTTTTACACAGAATCAAAAGGTTAAAGATCTGTTCCGTTGTGCTACGGCCTGGTGTAAAACCCGCCTTTTCCTCTGAGAGAATCTTTTCTGCTTTTGGTTTCAGTCTTTTTAGTACGATCTTCAACATGACTTTGCTTGGTGATCAGGCTGATCGTGCAGTAGGTCTGGTTGTAGGTTGGCATTTTGAAGGAGGGTGATAATCAGTGACTGGGTCCATGGCATAGGCCACTCCTCTGTCTGCCAGATCGTGTTGCAGATAGTCAGTAGGACTTTTATCATGTCTTCTCTTCCTGCTTGAGTACACTCTGTTGGTATGTTCTTCTCCGCCTTTTTTATTGACTTTTTTGAGGTGGAGTCTAAAGGTCGTCATCACTAGCTCGTGGTCACTTTGAATGTCGGCTCTAAAAAACTCCTGGTTCTGGCGATGTTGACCCTAGACTGAAATCGCTGTTTCACCATGATGTAATCTTTCCAGTTGTAGTAAATTTCACCTGGGCTGTCCCAC
The DNA here is from genome assembly GCA_003991215.1 of Morbakka virulenta. Lineage (NCBI taxonomy): Eukaryota > Metazoa > Cnidaria > Cubozoa > Carybdeida > Carukiidae > Morbakka > Morbakka virulenta. The sequence goes on along the minus strand of RDPX01000108.1, from coordinate 2,206,517 downwards.
GTCCATCTTCTGGATGCTTTGTGGTGGCCCAAGGTGTTTACCAATTTCAGGTCGTAGTAACTGGCGAAGTCAATGAGTCTCAAGCCTCTTTCATTTGTCTCGGTGTTCCAGTATTATCCACATGTGCCTCTCCAGTTCTCGCAGGCGTCTTCTCCAATCTTGGCATTCCAGTCTCCTTGAACAACAATGATGTCTTTCTTTGGAGACTGGTCCAGGACTTCATGCAGTTGGTTATAGAAGTCTTCTACCTCGTCGTCATTGTTTTCTGACGTCGGAGCATACGCTTGTATGATGACGATGCTGAATGGTGTAGCCCTTTGACGTGGGGTCATACGCCGGCTGGACATTGGCTGACAACTCATTATACTCTTTACATTGTCCTTCTATACAACGATACCAACACCATCTTCATGCTTTGCCTCTTCACAGACTCCAAGGATGTCCCAGCTGTATCTTGCCATTTCATAAGTAAGTTCTTCAATTTTACCTGCTGTTCTCAGTGATCTCACGTCCCAGGTGACAATAGTGATGTTCCTGGCATTGATCTTGTCACGTGGTGCACCAGTCGCACACTTTCCACCTCTGTCCTGGCGTACAGCAGAAGTTGCGGTTTTCGTAACCTGGGCGACAGTCGATCCGGTATGGATCGAGTGGTGGTTGACATCATCATGTGGTGTGTCTAAGGCAAGTGTTGTATGGAGGAGCTCATCGCTATCTATGTCTGACCACAGGCAATATTCTCCTTTCGGTGGCTCTTCTTGGTCATTAACACTTGGCCGTTGAAGTTTATCTTGGAATTCTTCCGCCCTGGCCGGTGACCCGAATTGAGTAGGTCCTTAGCTCAGTAATGCAGTGTTAACACCACTCCCTCACGAAGTTTAGCCCACCAACTGAAGTGGTTTACCGGGGTGTCACTTGAAGCCAGTGCGTGAGAGATTTAGGAGATGGGTTAGGACCAGTGGTGTCCTTCTACTCATGGAGTGCAATCATCGAAAGGTACTACCTACACCCAGAGCTTCACACACCCCTATTAAAAATAACACTTAAAAAAAAGTCATGCACACATTGTGAAGAAGATGAAACATAGCATCTTCTAATCAACAGGAGAAGTGTTTCGCGATGAATCAAAAGTTATCAGGCAAATATACTATACATTTTTACACATTAAGGTTTTAAAGATAGATCAAAGGAGCAGAAAATACATTGAATATATAAACAGTTTTAGGCAAAACCAGAAGCCACATCATCTATAGAAATTCTTGTACGCTGTTATTGGTGGTAAAGCAAAAACCTTAATTTTGCAGAAGAAAATTGATGACCATAAAAATACTACAACTCAAGCGATGAATCGAATCCAAGTGAAAAACGAGCGACACACTTATGCAAAAAAAACAGTACAAGGAAAATAAATACAGACAAAACCTATCTGAAAACGGTATGCATATAGAGGGAAATAGATCAAAACTGAACAAGGTAAAACATCTTTTAACACAAAGTGGTTTCACTTTAATCCAAGAGAAAGGTTAAATATTGATCCAAGCCTCTTACGATTTATGACCAACAGTAAGGTACGGTAAGTTAAGGTGCAATCCATAATATGTTAATCTTTCTGTGGGCTTTACAAACGTTGATGCTGTATCACGTCGTCAGGAAAAGAGTCAACCTGGGTTGGCAATCACTCTTTGTGGTAAAGGTTAAACTATAACTGAAGGTAAGAGGTAGGAAATTCATACAAAAGTCGGAGTGGTTTTTTAAGACGAGTGCTTAGATGGAGTCTTTTCAGACGAGAGCAAGATGTGTTTGGAATGGATTAAAAGGAAGTATAAAAATTATTAAAGTTGTCTGTAGCTATTTGTTCTCTTATTAGCTTATATCTACAAATATCTTAATGTTTCATATGTCTAGAGTTTTCAATCTGCTATTTGGTTTAATGGACGCTTACTCATTCTTTGCCTTGGCAGATAATTATGTAACCTGAAAAATATGGGATATTGTGTTCTCACACATAATATCTACGATTGGAAAGTGCCTGTATATGATTAATTTTCTTGAATAGCCTTAGCCTGAATTAGTTTAACAGAATTGCGATTTATGAAAACATGTAGTCCGAGTTCCAAACCGTATGGCGTCAAGTCAGTGTGGGGGTAACAGTCAATATACAGTAAATCTTATTTTTTGATCTGTTGTAAAAACAGTCTGATGTCAAAAAATGGTTCATCTGTTTCCTTCTCAACAACAAATAGATCGTTTTGCGGTGAATATATATTTCGAAGGTACTTAAGATTAAGTTATTATTAGCATTTAAACCAGAATAATAATCCTAACTAAACAGATATATTTTTTGTTGGATATCACATTTAGTTTGCAACTGTGTTTTACTACTTTTTCAAAGTATGTTACACTAGTTTGTCTCTTTAACTTATAATTTTTCATATTCTTTGTTAGCGGAAGGATGTCAGTTCCATCTTCTCCTGCTCCAGACATGAAAAGTACCCCCAAATTACGATCCACGTCTGCTTTGCTTACTATAGAACATCCTCATTTTCAAAATGAGCCAAATGGTTCTGAACATTACAATGAAAATAGTACCAGTTTGACAGACATCGACTCTCCGTACCCTGAACGACGTCCACAGGCACAGAATGACTGGAAAGTTATTACTATGGTTTAAAAAGAAAATTGTACCAGTTGCTACAGTTCTACTTTCATATTCTGAAATGTAACAAACAGTTTATATATGGAAAGACTTTCACAAAGAAAAGAAAAGAATCAACACCCTGAAATAAAACTTGTAACTGTGTTACCGAATGACAGGAAACTGTTGTTTGCCAAGAAGAAATATCGCCATGTGCTTGAACATTCCTTTGAACAAAAACCCAGAATGTGAAATGTTAGTTTGACACAAAAGAAAAACTCCAGCTTTATGCTAACAACAGTATCCGTATGAGCATGATCTCCTTGGATCTTGTCCTGACACAACATTTCTGGGGAGGCCACAGAAACTGTAAAAGCAATGCCATTGTAATCTCTCATGGTAAAAACTTATTGGGATAAACAAAATGGATGGTTTTATTAACAGAAAAAAGAAAATAGACAGTGGTGATATAGCTAAAAATGCTTTATGCGCATTACAATTGATTTACTTTTTGCAATGTTTTTTCGACGAAAATGTTGTACAAATAGAGCAGCACAACATAACGTTTCCAACCACTTACAAAATGTGTTGTGAGACGTACAGATGTTGAAGCTAATAACAGGCTACATATTATTGTAAATCCTGCCTGTTACACAGGAAAATAAGAGTTGGCATTCATATTTTGCGGAAGGTATATATAAAATTCACATTAGCAGATCACCTCTTTGAAAAATTTGTAAATCACAGTTTTTAAGAACTGCAGATTCTTCTTCTTCTTGCAGATTAACATTTATATATTAGTAGTTAAAAGCAGAAGAATTTTAATCTGTATTCTAGTAATTGCAATTGTGCCAGGCACAATCAAATGGTAGATTTTTATGATATTTCAAGACACTCATGTTAAAATAGTTACATTTAAAAATAATTTATTTGGGTGCTAGCTAGGTAACTGACATCATTATTCTTTAAAAATGCTGTTTCTCTTTGAAAACATCTTGACTTGGTACATATTTGCTTGAAAGCATAGTAAACAAGAGATTCTATGTTCGATTTCCAGAGCGAAAAAAAATTAAGAGCCTTGGAAATAAGCACTAAATGGTGTCAGCGAGAGCAGCAGGCCAATAAATTCCTTCAATAAAAACTTCTTTCAAAGGCACACCCATAACTATCAATAACGAAGGAACGTGGTAAACCCCCTTCCTCAGTAAATACTTTTGATAATTGTAATTGTAGCTGAAAATTTTTATTTAAAACTGGAGCACTGAGTGTGTTTTTCATTTCTAGCTGCGGACAAAGAACTCAATATGCTGTAAGAAGGACAGTTGTTACAAATTGTAGTTACTCAAAAAGTTGAAGACCAATACTAGTGGTAACGAAAACCATAAATTAAACGGTGCAAAGGAAGCAGTGGCTATTACGGCCCTCAAAAACTTGAAACTGGGTACAAATGGGGTCCTTAAAGTGAAGGGTGAATTCATATTGTTTTCATAGATATATAGGTACCTTTAGTAAAAGATTTTGGGTCCTCCTTTTCAAAGCATCTCTTAATTTATATTAAGTAGACAAACTCTGGTCTTGTTTTGATTACCCTATTTCAATTCTTTCAACGGTTACAGATAAGACATTTTCAGCGAGTATTTTTTGCACTTTCTCATTTGCGCCAGTGCATTTTTCTCTCATTTTCAATTGAAATTGTCCAATCAATTTACTTTAATAAAGTTTTTAAGTCCGGCATTTAAATTTTGCAAAAAGCTCTCACCCGGTTACCTGTACTATAATGAACGAGGCCTGTTTCAACTGACTTTTTGAACATGATCATTATTTTGTCAAGCCATGAGTAAAACAGGGGAGGAAGATGGCAACCTTCTCGCGGTCTCTCCTGTGAGTAGCAGTTACACTGTGAAACCAATTGCTATCAGGACTGCGAACTGATCATCGCATTTGCTATGGGTGGTAAAAGGATAACCCCTCGGCCCACTGCAAAAGTATCTATCCCTCGTGAAACAAAATCTACAGTTCACCATCCAAGAAAACAACCAAAACAATGGGAATTTGGTATTGGCACATGGAATGTTCGAGGCCTCACCGCTTACGCTAAACAAGTATCACTAATTAAAGATTGCAACCAATACAACATTGACATCCTCTGCATACAAGAAACAAAAGCAAAAAAACATTTCGAAAAATCCACACCAGCAGGATATAAAATCATCCTTTTGGAACAAAAAGAAGCCACTTTTTTGCGGCATGGGCTTTATAATAGGCCCCAGACTATCGAGCTGTGGGTATGAATACAAATACATAAGCGACAGAGTATGCTTTCTAGATATTAGCATACCCACTCGGAAAGGTACTCCTCTCAAAACAAGAGTAGTAAACGTATACGGTCCAACTAGCGAACGTGCATCAGCATCACCGGCTATGCTCGAAAAATTCTACTTGGAATTAACATCAGCCATCAAGATACCATCGAGATGGAAACTATTCGTTTGTGGTGATTTCAATTCCAAGCTAGGAAAGTTAACACCGAATGATATCACTGCTGGTTTACAAACCTGTATGGGATCATACAGTATAGGCAAACGTAACACAAATGGAGAAGCTCTCGTAAATTTTCTCACAAACAATGAGCTATTTGCTACCAACACAGCCTTTAAACATCCCAGTAGGCACAGAACCACTTGGATATGCCACATCGCTGATAAAAACCGTGAGGCAGGCTCTAAAGCCACTAAACCGGTCTTCAATCAAATTGATTATATCCTATGCCAAAAGTCAGCAACCGCAATCATACAAAATTCTCGATCATACGGAGGTACAGATACCAATTCGGATCACAAACTAGTAGTTTCCAGGATAAGAATCAATCAACTTCATCTGGTCCATAAGCAACGACCAAAGAAACCCGCCAATGAAAAAATCAACATAGAAAACATACGCAGAAACACCGATATCAAATACAATTACCAAAGGCTCTTGCAAATTAATTTGGATCAACAAACTACAGATCCCAATCCCAACAAAGCTCTCTCAAATCTGCTCACATGTATAAAAACCTCTGCAAAAGAAGCAGCTGGCACTGTCAAATACAGCAAAAAATCTAAAACACTCGATCCGACTGTTGTTGAATTATCGGAACAACAAAAATCGCTCCGCCTAAAAATTTACCAAAAAGGTGTTAGTAGAGATACCACTGAGCTCCGCAAGAAACGCAACGATATCTTGCGCCAAATCAACAAACGACTGAAAAACATTGCCATAGAAGAAGCAGACAGCCTGGCAGATGAAATCGCATCTACTGATGACAGTCGTAGAATGTTCAAAGCCGCAAAGAAACTTCGTACCATGAAACCGACACCAGCCATCATCGTCCAGAATGAAGAAGGCAACTTCATGGGCTCAGATACAAACAAAGCACAAATAATAAAAGAATGGTTTCAACGACAATTCACTGATGATACTGACATCCCACTAGAACCATTTGAGGGAAATCCAAGACCACTCAATAAACCGATCACTGTAGCAGAAATAGATATTGCCATCAAATACCTCCAGAATGATAGAGCAGCCGGTCCCGATGACATGAACAATGAGCTATTTAAGTACGGTAAAGAAGTCGTTGCCGCCCCACTTGCCAATATATTCAACTCAGCCTTTGCTCAACATACACCGATTGATTCGCTAAAGGAAGGCATCTTGATAACCATACCAAAGCCAAAAAAACCTCAAGGCCCCCCTGCAAACCTCCGTCCGATCACACTACTGAACAGCACAAGAAAAATTTTATCCACCATTACTCTGAATAGAATAAGGGATAAAGTAGACAAATATACAGGATTACATCAAAGCGGATTCAAAAGAGGTAGAAGCTGTGCCGACATCGTCTGGGCACAACGCATGTTAACATCCGTCGTTCTTGCTAGAAAATGGGACTTCCACAAGATGGGTATCGATATGTCAAAAGCCTTTGATACCATCAAACGCAAACGTATACTCGAGATTCTTATACACGCAGGATGCAATGAAGACGAACTAAGACTTGTGCGTATACTACTATCAGGAACATCTCTTCGTGTTCGAATAAAAAACGCACTCTCCGATTCATTTGAAACCTCCATAGGATCACCTCAAGGAGATGGTTTATCACCAGTATTATTCACATGTTATCTCTCACACGCTCTAAGAAAAATAAGAAATAACTCCATCAGACCAAATCCTCTCGTTTCTTGCCTTGGTATGCCACTGGAAATGGAATATGCAGACGATATCGACTTTTTAGATGAAGAAAAAGAACCTCTGGAAAAATTACAAAAAATTGCTGCAGAAAAACTTAAAGAAGAAAATCTATTTATGAACGAAAGTAAAACTGAGTTTACACACATATATCTTGCCGAAATATCTGAAACTGATCCAGAAGGAACACCTATCCGAGGCTGCGAAAACTGGCGTAAGTGTAAAACGTTAGGGTCCCTGCTATGTAGTTCAGCAGACATCTCTGCCAGATGCATCCAAGGCAACATAGCATTTAAATTATTATCAAAAATCTGGTCTCGCCGCAATAAAATTCCGCTCAAAACCAGACTCAAACTTTATAACGCGTACTGCCTCTCCATCATGCTATATAATTGCGACAGTTGGGCTACCAACAAAGCTATGATGAATAAAATAGATATATGCCACCGTAAACACTTGCGAACGATAACAGGTCACCTATGGCCCAAAAGGGTAATCAGTAATAAAGAACTGTATAAAATCTGCCAAACGGATCCTATATCTACACTAGTAGCAAAGCGAAGATGGTCTATGCTAGGTCATGTCCTACGCATGGACATCAACACCCCCACCCAGAAAGCCCTTGAATTCGCCATATCAGGAGCAACAATGTATAAAGCCAGAATAGGACACCACTCTACAAATCTTCTCAGCACCACCCGTTAAGAGATCAAAGACTCCGGACTTGGGCAACTCCGTACCAGCAAACAGCTAGAGAGCCTAAGAGAAAAAGCAAGAGAGAAGAACTGGAAACGTTTCAACGAAGGTCTTATTGCATCTATGGGATGTCCTCGACTACCAAAGAAGCAGAACACAGAGGATAAATGGGTAAAACGTTGCAATAAAATTCGTTTGAAACGCCTACAACTGGTAATACTATGCGACGTGCGTGTTCAGATTACACAATAGAATGTAAAACTGTACCAAGAGCTTGCAAACTTTGGTCCCTTGGAGGCCTATCTTCACTTTAATACCCGTTTCTTACATCTAGTCTTGTGCTTCATTAATTTTTGTCTCATTTTCTTTAAGAGATCATGCATAGTTTCATATTCTTTTCTTACTTGCTCAACTCCAGCCTTACCATTTTCAAAGTCTTCTCTTTTTAGCTATCACCTCGCAGTAATATCCTTCACTATTTGGGTTAAATCCAGGGGAAAAGACTCTACTGAAAACTCGAATTTTTATGTATTAAATAGTACGAGACCCAAACAAATAACGTACCTTTCAAAACCCTGATAATTCAACTTTCGTATGCTGTAGGTTTCGTTGCTGTGGAACTGCCGAATGATTAACCGTAACGTTTAAATATCCATTCACATTCACAACCAGAAAATATGGAGTGGAAGACGTTTTTTCAAAAAAAATTACCATCTGCTCTAACACATAAAAATCAGACCCTTTTTGCCGTGCCTGATATACAACCATGAATAAAAACAGCGTTTTTTACAGCGTGATCTCTAACCACCCGGTTGCGGGTGTTGTCTTAGCATGGAATAAAATCTCTATGCCCCAACTCTACTGTATATGATTTTTTCAAATTTCTTATTCCTGTGCCCTTGATATAGTCGTATAAATACATATAAAAAGTTGAAAAAAGTACTGAGCAGCAGGCCTTGACATAAAAAATTGCTGGCGTGCGATGAATAGCGTCCCATGACGGCTTTTTCATGTGGTGCGCGCGAAATTTTTTGTCCCCATTTCTACACTAAAAGATAAGTTGAAAGGCGATGGTGACCTGTCATAAAATTCTGTCGCTCTTTTTCACCAACATTTCAACTATTTCGAAACCAAGAATAGCTTTGGACTTTTGAAGATGACATGTCGCCATACGACGGCGACGGCTTTTTTTATTAGTGCCATGAACAGCGTTGTATGCAGACAATTAAAGAACCTCAAAATACAATCCTGAAATTGAGTTTTTAAAAACCCAACTCCAGAAGTTACAAATACTTTTTACCACAGCACAAAAGAATATATGTTACCCTGAATATTGCCACGCTAATGCTGCCTATATTTTCCTTAGTCATACTTAGCTGACCTCTCCTTCAAAGTTCCCTTCATCCACGCATGGATGCACATGACACTTTTTATTGCTATTTATGGTGCAACAATCCAATCTAGTTTCAGTAAGGAGCCATCTCATGTCTGTTTACACGGGGGCTTTTTTACAAGCAAGGCAGTTGCCTATTGAGGTTGTAATAAAATATAACAAGGTTGAATTCTGGAAAATATCGCAATTTATAATCTGGGCATTCTTTATCTATTTATTTATGAATTTATTAGTCCAAAAAGTAAATTCAATTAAAAAATAGGTCCGATACTTCGGTCTCTCTCAAATTACAATGTTTTTACACTGTCATACAATTTCACGGCCGCTTGACATTCATATGCTGTGGTATAAATTCTGTTACAAGCTGCAATGATAAAATCACATTCATCCAAAGGATGCAGGACTTGACGATCTTCCATTGAAAAAGGCGCAGTCTTATTCTTTTTCATCTTTCGGCTGCTTCCTGTTAGGGGTCGCCACAGCCGATCATATGCCTCCTTTTGCTGCGGTCGGCGCAATATTTCAGGAAATCATATAACTAGTAGGCTAAGATAAGAATTTTTCATCAAGGTATGCAGGACAGGTAAGGAGTTAAAAATAAGATTATTCGAATATTGTCACCACTATTAAATGTTTAGCCATCGCACAAAAGAAAAAAGGAAGTTTTCAGAAGTGTTTGATTTCAAGCCAATTGGACGCAATGGGTACCAGATTTTCTACGGTATCGAAGCCCGTGCAAGAGCATTCATCAAAATAGCAGAATAACAAGTCTGGATTAGCTATAAGCTAATCCAGCTGTTTTGTACAAGTCAATGAATTCAAACGGTAATGTTACAAATAACAATGCACCTACAGTTGTTCTAAAGCTTTCTCTTATTGAAAACCTTCATATGAGTGATTTAATAGTAAAAATCGATTGGGGAAAGCGGACAAAAAGCACCTGATATCACTGATGATATCACAGTGAGTGAGGCGCTTATTTTCCTCACAGGTCCAGGCCTTGAACAGGTGAGATAAGCTGTTTGAGCAGGTTTTCACACAAAAACCAAGTAAAATCAATTTTAGCAACTAATGCGAAAAGGAGATGGTATAAAAAATTGTGTTATGCCATTATTATGGCATTGGGTATGGCTAGCTGCCATGTGAAAATTATCAGGTCCACGACAGGATAACCCATATCATATCCCTGAGTTGTATCAAACGAAAATTTGGAATACATTAAAGTATGAAACTTTGTAACCATTGTGCAACATATGATAATATCTAGGAGGGAATCAAAGAGTTGTCGTAATTCCACTTTAGTTAAAAAAAATTGCACACACCTACCGGTGAAAACGATGGAGGATGATTTGCGTCTTTGCATTTTATCTGTTTATGATAACCGAGGTAAGTTTCTCAGTTATCGCGGTCATTTATAACAAAAATTATTTATCATTGAGATTCAAAAAAAATACTTCCTCTACATCACCTTTAATATATGGTAAGAAATTACAAAAATAAATATGTGACTGGGGCAAAGATTTACTGAAACCATTACAGGGGGAAATTAAACCGTGGTGCTCGCAATGTACAACGTTTTGGCACCAGACACGGGGTCAAGTGAGATACTGAGGCTGAACAAAAAGGATAAAGCAACTCGACCCCTCTCGATCTTGCAATGATGTTAACTTAAGTTCTGAAATAGCTATGCGGGCTTCACAAAAACAACGAAACTTATCTAGTGGTAAACGAAGTCGACAATTTGAATAATTACAAAATAGAAAAACGTAGCAAACTTAGTGAACTAGCATTTTCCGCGCACGAAGGTGTCTATCATTTTCTCAATCAACTTTCCGCAATTAATTTCTAAATGACGATTGGACAAATTGCAGTATAATAACGTAATAAACATTGCAATGTGCCATGACCAATGCATATTATTTTGAACAATTTCATATTCTAATAAAAAAACTGAAAACTTGACAGTTACCAAAATGTTCTTTTTAACTTTGTGATTAAAAAAAGATACATTGCTTTTGGTGCCTGTTTGGCTACCTTACATATAACCATATCGTCCTTATTAGATGCCCTCATATTATACATCAAGTCACCGTTTCAGTATATCATCTGTTTCTGATCACTCGATTTTCGTGGGAAGAAATAAATCATCAAATCATTCCCTTGCAATACAAGCAGGTAGTCTACCAATGTTATTTATATATATATATATATATATATATATATATATATATATATATATATATATATATATATATATATATATATAAATTNCAATTTGAATAATTACAAAATAGAAAAACGTAGCAAACTTAGTGAACTAGCATTTTCCGCGCACGAAGGTGTCTATCATTTTCTCAATCAACTTTCCGCAATTAATTTCTAAATGACGATTGGACAAATTGCAGTATAATAACGTAATAAACATTGCAATGTGCCATGACCAATGCATATTATTTTGAACAATTTCATATTCTAATAAAAAAACTGAAAACTTGACAGTTATCAAAATGTTCTTTTTAACTTTGTGATTAAAAAAGATACATTGCTTTTGGTGCCTGTCTGGCTACCTTACATATAACCATATCGTCCTTATTAGATGCCCTCATATTATACATCAAGTCACCGTTTCAGTATATCATCTGTTTCTGATCACTCGATTTTCGTGGGAAGAAATAAATCATCAAATCATTCCCTTGCAATACAAGCAGGTAGTCTACCAATGTTATATATATATATATATATATATATATATATATAAGTACTACTGAAATAATGGCGATTGTTTGATCAGAAAATTCCCAAGCAATGCTGACACCCAGCATAAATGGTTATTGCTTGCAGTTTTATATTCAATTTCCATATGGGAATAGCATCTACATTCTGTTCTCTTTTTTGTGTCGGATCATTGTTGTTTTAAAACTTTTAAAAAATATTTCCAATGATTATACGCACAAACAAGATAAACGTCTACGAGGGCGAGATTACGAAACAGTTATATAACTAAGGTTAAACAGGTATGTGAAAGAGTTGCTATTTAAGTGAAAGGTCGTACAAAAACGCCTTTTTCCCAATACAGCTATGCGGTATTACATAGCGTGAAACATTTCATAATGGACTGTTTATCGATTTCAGTGTCAAATATTTAAACAACCTATTCTCTAGGAAGACTGGGGCTCGAATGGAAAAATAAACTCAAATAACCATTGCAATTTTACAGAGTGCGAAAGCAGAATTCTTAAAATAAATATAACGCCATCTATAAAAGAGACAAATTATAAAAAGTAAACAGGTTTTCACCGGAAGGAAGCTTTTTCAATGGCTTGCCGTTTGACATTTTTTTCAAACTTGGAGAAGGTTCCATTTACTTTTAAAATATGCACTCAGTTGTGTCATGTGGATTATTTATCCATCCTCGCAATAGCCTAAAATATCATCACTATAGTATTAACCAATTTATTCAATTTATAACTCTATACATCTATCAATCTTTATATTTTTTCATGGGATCTATGCTCATCTATAGCACATGGGAAAAAAGGCCCAATACTCTTTTATTACAAAAACATTTACACCTCGTAACAAATGCTCAGCAACATACTCACAAACGAAAATGAAACAAGAAATAAACTGGCGATCGAAAATCTAATGTTAAAGCACTGAAAGAACCAATGTGCCACCAAATTCACTTGTCTACAGCCGGAATTTTTTTGTTTTGTTTTAACGTCATTTTCCCCAGTACGTAGGGCTCAGACAGTGCCTTCATAGGGACTTGGGTTTGGCAGTGAGGAATTACTCTCCTTAAATTCCTAATATGGACTATTAGCATGTCAAACGTTAAAAGCACAAAAGAGCACAATAACTATGTAAAGTATTTTTGTAGAAATCTAAAGTTCTCTCCTTAATTTCGTTTAATACGTCTCACTGGTATTACATCTAGCTCTCATAAACTCGATTTTTCTCTTGTATTCGTGATGATGGGGAATAAACTACCTTAATCAAAACACTATTTAATGTCCCTTCTTCACCTTCCCCGAAAAACGACACTAAAATGAGTATTTCAATAATATAAAACTATAGCACGAAGCAAAACGAGTAATCTGGCTGGTTACCTAAAATGGATGCAAAATATGTGTCAACAAAATAGCATGTTCGAAATAATTGTGAACACTGCACGAGTCGGTGTCAAAACAGTGCCAGTGCTTTCTCATTTTATGTACATTGGTTGTTTGCAAAACTGGATTCTAAAATAGCTTTACTTCTTCAGCTTCATTCCGCCAAATATATCTTCAGCTTCACTCCGCCAAATATATCTTCAGCTTCACTCTGTCATCTTTACTGTACATAGACAGAGGCAAATGATTAGCAAATGACCGATTTCTCTCTGAAAATTTTATTCCAGATCTTTTAAACATGCAGGAGTTTATAAAGGTGACAGCTTCCTGCGTCTTTTAGAAACCAAGATATCCGCTGCAATGCAACTGAGATCTGTCTGGGCTTGAAGAATCCTTCGCGAAGCTTTGAAAAGTTTGTTACATTACTCATCGAAAAAATTAATTCCTTGCAACTCCTTTGGAAGGTACGTTTGCTCCATTGAAGGATCATGCTTATACCCTACTGAATATCCCAAATTTTTCATTAATTTTGTGGGAGCATTTCTAAGATGTAATGGTACCCCCGGAACGGGCCCTTCTCCTTGTTTGATCAAGGCTTTAGCTTTTTCATAAGCAAAATATATTTCGAAAGATTTTGGTGCACGTGCAAGGTACACCACTGCTTCTGCAAGAACGGCATCACATTCAGGCATTCCAATTAAATGTGAAGCTTGATAAGCTGCAACTGCTACCTGGAGAGCTTTTACGTCCGCAATACCTTGGAAATAATTACATACAATTACACGTGCGATTTTGTCACAAAACACAATGGGAAAAATCGATAAAAATTTTAATCCAGTAATATCATACCCTTCTCAAACCAATGGGGAGACATTCAGTGATAATGGGCAAGATCATGAGCAGCTGTCTTACCTCTCTTTATTTGGAGTTTAAATCAAATAGACGCGGCCTGCACACAATTTTTTATCAGTGCCAACTTGCCTTCCATAAATGTTTTTACATTTAAATTGAGGTGAGTGGACATATCTACATGGTAAAAACACAGATTTGTTTTCCTCTCATAAAACCTCGCTTTTTCTACAAAGCTGTTTTAGATTAAAACTAAAGAAAATATGAAAGATTTACTATAATTGGCGACTCTTGACGATAAACGTTTAGAACAGCTAACATACCTTGGAAACGAAAACAATAATTCCTACCACAAAATTGGGCTGATAAAAAATCTGATTAACCTTAAAATATGGTCATGCCTACATATTTCAATACCATAGAGTCAGTCTAATCAAAACATATGACATGTAGGTTAAAAAATCTATAAAAACAGTGGATTCATCCATATAATAAACACTTAGGTCTACATTTAAAAAAATATTGTATGTGGTAATGTGAAAATAAACCGGAATGAAACCACCACAAACGCTTTCAGTATTTTCCCAATCTAAAAAATTAAAAATTACTCACCGACATCTTCACTTGCTATCCGTATAAGCCGCCTGGCTACAAAGAGCGGATTCTCGCCTCCTTCTAGCATTCGAGCCAGCCAATACAGAGAAGCATTATCGTCGCCGCCGCGGATAGATTTTTGAAGTGCTGATGCCATATTGTAATGTTCATCACCATGCTTATCATATGGTACATGACTGCGTTGCATAGCTTCCCTTGTCATATCAAGAGTAATAGTTCTGGTTTTATAATGAGAAGAATCATGACCAACTGGGTCGGTTTTTTCTGCTGCAATTGACCGTAAAGCAATATCTAGTCCATTTAATGCAATTCTTGCATCACCATCACACATCTGTGCTAAGTAGTTAACTGCTTCAAATTCCACTTTTAAAGAACTTGTGTCACTGAAGGGTAGGGAGTGGAGAAAAAGAGAGAATTGTGGGAATAATACAATAGCACAATGCTGAATTACGGTTGTTATCGGGGACGGGTGTCACGAGTCTTAGAAGGGAGACATTTACAGTATGTCTCCCTCCCAAAATATGTGAAAATTTGTACATTCCTATAAAAACTATTGGAGCAACAATACAAATATTGGAGAAAAAAAATGAAAAAAACCTATTGCTATTTTGAATTCAACTTCTTGCATATATTTTTCTTCATTTACTTATTCAAACCAGCATTAGTTGTTATTTGTATCTTCCAAACATTTACTTAAAGTTATTTGTTTAGTGAGATCGATATTTCAGTGTCGAGCATAAGGTTTCTGACAGATGACAGGGCTATTTGTAACTACAACCCCATCCTTCGATCCAATTTCAAGACATATAAAACAAAAACCAATAAATACATAGTAATCTATTTATATCAAATCAAGTTTGTGTGTTCGTGTGTGTGCTTGTATATTTGTTGCTGCCTCACTGCCGAACGGCTGAACCGAGCGAGCTGTATTTTGCATGGATGACCATGGGGCCTCAGGTCAGGACATAGGCTATTGAGATCCGGCCTCTGATGTCATTTAAGGCTGCTGGAGGCCACTTTGTCTTTAGAAGATCCATTTCTGGCTCAGTGAAGCAAGATAGAGTTCTGCAGTAGAATGTTCCTGATTGTGCTAGAATGTTCTGCATTTGGTTTCCCAGATTCTTCCAGAATGTTAGATTTTGGAAATGGCCTCCAGTTCAACTAAGGAACTTTTTCTGTATCATGTTGCAAACATGTGGATTAGCTGATCCGGCCCAACTATGGGAAAACCATCATGAGGATCTCAGTGAGGATGTTCTCCATCAAGTCCAGCAGCTGCATCCAAGAGCTACTTTCGATGATGGCATCTCCAATGAAGCATTAATAGTCATTGAGGACAAACTGATTTCTCTTGGAGGGCATTCTCTTCAGGCAATAGGACTTCCATCTCCTCAAAGGGGGCAGCAGTATCAACTTGCACACAAGGATTTGAGAGAAATATTCTATAACATTCAACAACTGGAGGAAAACATTACTGTGAATGAACCAAGACTAACACTTAAACAGCAAGAAGTCTATTCTCATGTGCTTGATGGTTTGAATCCACCAAATGGGGACCTTTTTTTCTTATATGCACCTGGCAGAACAGGTAAGACATTGCTTTTCAACTTGATCTTGGCCAAAGTGAGACAAATATCATCAATATCACTTGCTTCATCTGATATAGCTGTAATAGTACTGGTTGGAGGCCACACAGCACATTCAACATTCAAATTACCACTAGATCTCACCAACACAGATGAACCACTACGTAATACCTCAAAGAGTTCAGCCCTTGCTGAAGTACTACAAAAATGCCGACTGATTGTTTGGGATGAATGTACAATGTCCCACAGAGCTGGACTGAGGCTGATGATCGTACTCTAAGAGATATTGGTAACAATCAGAATATAATGGGAGGTTTATCTATGCTGATGGCTGGTAATTTTGCCAAACCCTCCCTGCTATACC
This sequence comes from Morbakka virulenta, assembly GCA_003991215.1. Classification (NCBI taxonomy): domain Eukaryota; kingdom Metazoa; phylum Cnidaria; class Cubozoa; order Carybdeida; family Carukiidae; genus Morbakka; species Morbakka virulenta. The sequence continues at coordinate 2,190,034 of RDPX01000108.1, read as the reverse complement.
TCGGGGCACCAAAGCAGATGAGCTTCATGCTTGCATTAAGTCATCTCCTCTGTGGATCAAAGTGATGAATCTACAGCTCCATATCAACATGAGAGTAACTCTTCAAGGAGATCAGTCGGCTGAAGTTTTTTCACAGAAATTAATGTTAATCTGCAATGGAAATACTAGAAGTACCAGTGATGGTTTGGATATCTTGCCATATGGCAACACAGTGTCAGCTAGTGAAGATCTCAAGCCAAAAGTGTTTCCTTACTTGAAAAGTAACTATAAAAAACTGTCATGGCTGTATGAATGATCTATCCTGGCACCCAAAAATGATGCTGTGGACCAACTTAACCTAGAACTTCTACAAATTATCCCTGGCAGAGCAGAGAGTTACCTTTCCATTGATTCTGTTGTGAATGACAATGAGGCTGTACATCATCCTATTGAATTTCTTAATTCACTCCAACCACCTGGAATACCACCACACAATCTTCTTCTTAAAATTGGAGCTACACTAATGCTTCTCAGGAACCTTGATCCCCCCAAACTTTGCAATGGAACTTGGTTGGTGGTTAAGAAATTAATGTCTCATGTTATTAAAGAAACAATTTTAACAGGAAATGTTTCTGATGAAAATGTGTCCAAACCAAGAATCCCCATGATGCCGTCAGATATGCCATTTAATTTCAAGAGGATGCAATTTTCCAGTGTGACTCAGTTTTGCAATGTCTATTGATAAGTCCCATGGCCAGTCATTAAAAGTTGTTGGACTGGATCTTTATTCACCATGTTTCTCTCATTGCCAACTTTATCCTGGATGTTCAAGAGTCAGCAGTGAGAGTGGCCCTTTCATCCTCACTGAAGGAGGGAAACCCAAAAACATTGTTTAGCAAGAAGTTCAAAAAAACTAAATTAATACTGTTAATCTGCAGTAATGGTCAGTACCACTGAGGTTCGTTTTGCTACAATCTGTTATGTTGTTCATTGTTTCCAAACTGTGTTCAAATGTATTTCTACCATTATCTCCGTTCAGTAACATTTAGTCAATCAAATGTGAATATAATATAATATAATACACATTTACTGAGAAACTGCAAAGAAGTCTTCATTTTAATGTTTTTTGCATGGGCATCTATTAGTTCACTATGTGTAAAAGGCAATTACACTATTGTAACTTTTCATGTAACTTTACTTAACCCCAAGCCACTGGGTGAATACATCGAATACCCAAGACTACACCTCTGCGGTAATCTCATTAAAAATAATCATGTATTGTAGGAAGCATTTTGTGCCTCTATATGTTACGATAACAAGATGCATTCCTTTAGGATTAAAAGTTTAACAAATATAGATAAAAATAATAAACACCTTTCTGAGCTATTATTATTTAATATGCACCCATCTCTGTTAACAAGAACTGCATCAAGTTTGTTAACTGAACGTATCAAAATGTCTCTGATACTTTCTGTTTTCAGTTTTTCTAAAACTATAACCTTACATCTGCTCAACAATGGATTATTTACATAAAATGATGGATTTTCGGTTGTTGCACCAATGAGAATTATTGTCCCATTCTCAACATGAGGCAGAAGCACATCCTGTACAAAAAGAAAAAAACAAAAAAGGTGGCATTAGATATTTCAAAGTTCCTCTACAAAAACATTTATTTGCTAAACCACCTGTTTCTGAAATATAAGTATATTTTTACAGTAGCTGAAACTAAACTAAAATTGTGATGGTTTAAGACAAAATGAACTGAATCTGCAAGCTGTGAGGTTTCCCTTGAAGTTCTTCGTGGACTGGATATTATTAAGAAAAAGACCACAGGTGATAAACTGCAGAAGGTTCTACCTAACAATGTCAGCTTAAAAATAATAATTACTGAAAAAAGATGGCATATTTATTAGTCTGAGTGAGCAAAGTGAGTGTGGATTCCTTCCAACAATCAAAATTTGGTTATGTACTATACAGTTGGGCCCTGAAATTTCCACCCTCACCAAGTTCCAAAAAGGTACTTGTAGTTGTCTGACTGGTCAGAAATTAAAATTTTATTTTGAAAAAATTGTGCTTCAGTAGGAAAACAGTTTATTTAGAGATTTTTGCCAAGCAGCTATAGTGAAAAGTGGCATTATTTCAAAATAATTGTTCATTTAATGCTGAACCCATCTGGTAATTTTCAAAATTGGGTGATTTTACTGAAGCCTTGTTTCTGTTTTGACTGACACAATTTTAGTGCGACAAAGAGACGTTTTTCTTTCCAAATCCAAATTTTTAAGTTTTTCAGAAGAACTCAACATAACAACCATGTCATAAATCTCTGAAGGTAAGTCTATCAGCTTTTCATCAGTGATTCTGGTTATTAAGTCATGCACTGCAAAATCAAATATGAAATCTGACACCACACTTTCAAGTCTGTATGCTATTTATTAAATAAATAAATAGCTTTCATCACTGTACTGTGAAATTTACCCAACCCTTTTACCTCTTTACTTTAACCTGATCACATCAATTTACACTCAATTTTCTTCTTCCATGTACTCAGTTCATCATATACTATTTCCTCTGGTTCAGCTGAAGTTAGTAGATCATCTGCAAACAATAATTCAAAGGGTAGTTCTTTCTTTGCTGATTTAGAAACATTACTACTTCTATTACTACTTCAAAGTGCAATGGGCATAAAACCAAACCTTGGTGTAATTCTAATTTCACTTCTGGCTCATTGCTTTAATGTATCTTAAAAATTGTCATTATCATAAAGCATCATGATGCACTTAACAGTGCCTTCTGTCTCCTCAGTGCCCATTAATTACTGATCTTTGTATCCTATCACAACTCTTCTCTAAATCTACAAAAATATGAAAATTTATTTTTCTTAGCAAAATATTTTCCTTCCATCATTCTCATGATATCAGCTCCATTTGTAGGGGATGTTCCAGTCATAAAACCAAAGTACATTTCATGTTTTATAGAGTTGGTTTCCCTTACCTGCTGCAACTTGTTAAATCTGTGGATCTCATCAATAAACATAACAGTTCTTCTACCAAGTACTCCTTTCTCATTCTTTGCAGTCCTGATCACTTCTCTGGCTTCATTTACAGAACCACTAGTTGCAGAAAGCTTAATGAATCTTGCTTTTCCTGACTTTTTACAATAACATCCAATAATATGAGCAAGAGTTGTCTAAAAAATAAGATGAAAAGCTTATCTTTTACTATCTTGTGATAACTTTAGGATGTCTTAAATATTCATTGCTGCTCCCAAACTAATTGGTCAATGCCCTTTCCCGTAAGGTAAAATAGTAATTGTTTAAATGTTGTAGACAAAGTAGATGGGGATAATCATCTCTTATGATGGGGATAATCATTTCTGGGCATTTTCTTTGCCCCCACCCCCTAAAAAATATTTGATGACCAATTTACAAAATATCCAACACTATCAACTTTTGGTGCCTTCCATTGGCAATACTGCTTTGGGATATCTTTCTGGAGCTCTTAATAATTATTTTCAGCCCTCAACGTCTCAGCCCCCCAAAATGTCAGGTTGTCGTCATTTTTAGTCACAACATATGTGCATGATCATCCCTGTCATTGTAGTCAATAACTTCGCCCCTGAAATTCTGCTTTTTACATCACTTATAAACTAAAGTACTACTTATTGCTGCAAAATGTACCTTACCAAGCTTCTTTCATCTTTACCTGAGCAAGACTGTGTAATGCCAATTGCTTATATTGTTCAAATTCTTCAATAAAACCTAAGGTTTACAAAACAGGAATTCATATTGAAGACATGCCATTCGTACATCTGAAAAATAATAAAAAGTTAAAAAAAAAGTAAGGGCACATTCTAGGTGGCCGCAGCCAGACTCGAATGCAACATAGTCCTTAAATCTGTGAAGGTGAAGGGGGGTAGGGCGTGGGGTACAGGCAATCAAATATTGGGCAAATTAGCTGTCTAATTAATTTTACTTTAATAGGAGTGTTCTGTTTCACCCTTACCTTGCCACAGCCTGGTGGCCCCCATAAAATAAGGGAGGGGATTTCAGTTGCCCGAATCAATTTAATGAAAGGTGTGTTACTGTTGGTAACAACACTTTGACCAATGTATTCTTCGAGTGCGTCCGGCCTCATCTGTTCAGCAAGGGGCGTCCTACTCCAAAGCTGCTTCAAGGATGATTCAGTTGATGTAGCACTATTCTCTGGGCGCTTTATGAATGATGAATCAGATGTTACTGTCCCCAAATAAGAACTGTTTTGATTACTCATTATTTCGGTTTCCACACTATCTCCTGCGGTTGCATGTGTTTTGTCATTCGCAATCTCAAATATGTCTCTGTTCAACCCAAGCTTTTTCATTTTAGGTGATTCTTTAGGTGACTTTATCTCCTGCTCTGTTCTTTTCCTCTTCCCAAGAACTTCATAAAAGGGCTTGGGTGAAATTGTCTCATTCGATAGTAGTTTACCATGCCAATTGTTATCGGTTTCCTGCTGTTCTTGACTGGGTATACTTTTCGATTGCTTTTCTGTTGATTTAACATTTATACTGCTCCTACATAGACACTGATCCACATGTAAATTAATGTCTGATAACGGTATTTCTTCAGCACAAATTGGACATTCCACCCTTGCATCCTTGTCCATTTTTGCCTTGTGCTTGTGCCACTGGCACTTCCAAGAAACGGGGCGATTCCACAGGGATACAAAACAAATACTTGTTTCACGTCTTGTTTTTGCGCAACAGGATCCTTTTTTTTTTACTCAACCCTTTCGTATGGCGGTTGGCGCCACCGTCTCGGTTTTTCCCCCGAATATTTTCCAAATGGAACCAGCTGTGAACTCAAAGATTTTTGACTTTAATCGAGGCATATTTTTACAGTTTTACTGCAATTTTCAAGCGTATGTGATGACCCAGTCCAAGTTTATGGCCGTTTTGTCACTGGACTTTTGGTCAAAGTTGGCACTCGGCCAACATGTGATTTTTTGACTGTGAAATTGATGGCATCATTCTTTTTTCATCATTCATCGAAAAATGCATTCAAAAAGTGATCAGATTCATTTCAGGGATATTCTGTACAAAAATTTCTTTCATTCTGCCATTTAAATATTTTGGCCAAGATCGCCAAATTCCAATGGCCAATAAATATGATGATGTCACCGATCGTCTGATGACATCATCA
>RDPX01000108.1:2146808-2172286 GCA_003991215.1 Morbakka virulenta | reverse complement strand
ATGAATAACACTGTTATTAAGATAAAGCTTTGGTTTTATTTGTTTACATACTGTTCCACATTTTTTCATTCCAAACGTGTGACACTTTTCGACTTTGATGATCATGTCACTCCAACGACACCATCTGCTGAATGCGTTGAGGAGAATTTGGTTTTCACTCTCTTGGCCTGACATCGCTACAGCATCGTCGGCGAATTGTAGCCAGTGTCTTGGTATCAAATGTTTTAGAAATTTGTAACCGATTTGTTTGAAGTGATCTTTTTTGATATACTGTACGAAGGTGTTAATTAGCATATTAAATATCAATGGGCTGAAGCAGTAATAATAATAATAATAATAATAATTAGTCCTGGGTATGACGATAAACTGCACCCCGGTTGTGGAGTTTCAACGTGGGAGAATGAGGTTTCCCTTTGTCACAACTACCTCAAGGTCACTTTTGGGCAAGTTGTAATACCTGTTAGCCTACTCCGAGACCTCAAAATACTGGGTTGACGTCCGGCGGAGTTAAGTCTGTCCATTTCCACTTTCTGGTCAGGATTGGCTAGGATGGGGGCATCAGCTCTGGTCGGCAGCCATCCTAGGAGAAGGAACACTCCGAAGAACAAACCAACCGTAGTTATAAATTCCAGGTTGACGTCTGGCGGGGTGTAACTGTGTCTTTTGGTCAGGGTTGGACCTTCAGCTTTGGTTAGCGGCTTCCCCAATACTGGTGGTTGTGACACCTTATCACCACTACCTTCTTTATAAATGTGAAATGATAAACCAAGAGATTGAAAATAACGGCGTGAATGGTAACGGAACTTTATGTAAAGGTGCCACGCCCGGCAGGTGTCCCGTGGCACAACAGCTCGTACCCGGTCATCATCCTGCAACTGGAAGGAGAAGGTGAACAAATGAGATGAATGCGCTTGTGATCGAATGTTATTTCATGAGCGAGCCAGTTGACGATAACGGTAAATTCCAAAGAGGATATCGACTACGAATGCATCGAATCTGGAAAATAGAGGGTTGTTTCACACCAGTGAACAAAATATTTGTAACCAGCAAGAGCAATACGCAAGAACGAGTGGTTGTCAGCTGTTCAGATGGAAATGATAAAAAGAAAGTTTATGATAGTAATAAAAATGACGAAGGGTTCGAGGAAACTGAACTTGAGGGAGGCAACGCTATTGAAGAACATGTAGTGAATGCATACGAAGAAATTGAATACTTTTTTATAGATACAACAACCAGTAGAACCCAGGAGAAAAGGGAAATGATTCGGGGAATTCAAGAAATTTTAGCAAGTGGCCTGAGTGATTAATACTACCCAGGGTCTAAAAATGTAGATAGGAAAAGTTTGTCATAATTGACGGGAAACGTCAATGCAATTATTGGTGACATTAAGACTAATTCGGTAACAGGTACAAATAACTTGATAAATACAGTGACAATATTTATAGGGAGACAGTTGGGACTTAAACCAGCTAGCAGCAATCTTAGAAGAACAAAGAAAGAATCGTGGTGGAAGAGAAGAATTAACGAGACCATGAATGAGCTGCGTAGACATATTAATATTCTTGAAAGAAAGAGAAACGATGAAAAATTGAAGAAGGGGAAATATGATGAGCTAGAAAACAAGTATAGAATAAATCGCAAAGGCCTGAGTGTTGTGATTGAGGAATTAAAACAACGACTCAATGCAAAAATTGTCAAGCTTAGGCGTTATGAACAAAGAATTGAGCAATATAGAGTCAAAAGGCTGTTTAACGAGGATCAGAAAAAACTATACGAAGAACTTAATGCAGAAGAAAGAGCAAATGATGCTGTACCAAATGCTAAAGAAAGCAAGCAGTTTTGGTCCAATATTTGGTCACGAAGGGAAAACCATGAGTGTGACGCTGTGTGGCTTGGAGAGTTGACGGAAGAAAAAGGAGAATACCAACGGACCCCCTCATAATCACTGAAAATTTAGTAAAGAAGCAATGTAAAAGGCTCCCAAATTGGAAAACTCCTGGCCCTGACCTAGTTCAGGGATATTGGTTGAAAAGACTAACCACTCTTTACTGTCGCATTGCGTTGCGTATGAATGATATGATAAATAATGGAACAGAGGTACTTTTGTGGTTGACGAAGGGAAGGACTGTTTTGTGCCAAAAAGACAAAACTAAAGGAAACGAAGTTGTATAAAAAGTGCAGAACCTTGACATGTATAAAAAAGATTATATCAAGAGTAAAGTTTGGAAAGAAATGTGATTTCCGAAGAGAACGAAAAGGATTAGATGGACAAAACATCAAAGCAACGGAGTAGTCCTATAACTTATAGGAGAAAAACCACTGCCACTCCATCTTATCCAGAGAGGGCAAAAACACTGAGTTGGTCACGTGCAATAACACGATGGTCTACATACAGACTTGATTAACCGAAGGATACAGGGCCGTGAGATATGAGGAGGAAAAAAGGTTGCATTGCTGATCACCCTAAAGAATAAAGGATCATATGAAGATCCGGAGAAAAGAACATAGCACAGACGCCGGTTGAACTCTATCAGCAGGACCTGTTACATGACAGAAGTCCATACATTGTACTTGGTGACTTTAACGCGAAAGTTGGATCTGATTGTTACGTCACTTGGCCCTCGGTGTTAAGGAAGTTTGGTCTTGGAAAAAGAAATGAAAGAGAGAAGCGATTGCTCCAATTTTGTGCTGTTAATAACCTCACTGTGATCAACACTCTCTATGAAGATAAAAAATCTCGTTTAGCTACCTGGATATCACCTGATGACAGGACAAAAAGTCAAATTGACTATATAGTCGGTCAAAAAGGGTTGCTTTCGAAAGTTAAAAACTGTTGCGCATACAACTCCGCAGACATTGGTTTAGACCACTCGCTACTTATGATAACGTTTATTCTTTCGACTAAAAACAGAAGACATTTAAAAATCAAGGAGAGATGTGCTATGGAAAATGCCTAAATCAATCGATGTACACTACAAAATAATAAACATTATCAGACATATCTATGATAACATTCAATGTTTGGTAATAATTGACGGAAACTTTACCAACTTGTCTAAATTAAAGGTTGGTGTACGCCAAGAATGCATTCTTTCACCCACATTATTCAACCTATTTACTGAATTCGTAACGGATGAACTATCCAGCTTGACCCAAGCCCATCTTCTGTCAAGTATGTCATCAGATATGCATTATGCAGATGGTACTACTTTAGTATCATTGATTTTCGAGAAACTTCAACTATATACAAATGAAGTTGAAAATGCATGTAAAAAGTGGGGTCTGAAAGTAAACGCTAGCAAGTAAAAGTAATGTAAAATGAAAATGAAAATTACTATTGGCGGTGAAAACATGGAAAAGGTTGACAGCTTTGTGCTTTTGGGTTCAGTTGTCCCAAACACAAGTGATGACATCAGTAGACGAATCGAGGTCGCATCATCTGATTACGGCAGACTAAAACACTCCATCTGGAACAGCAGACAACTCTCGAATTCTTTAAAGATGAGACTGTATTATTCTCTGACCGTTCCCATTGCCATCTATGTCACTGAAACCTGGACACCACGAGCAGAAGATATAGAAAAACTAACTGTTTTTGAAAATGACTGTCTTAAAACGATACCTGGGAAAAGATGTATTGACAAAGTGAGAATAAGCACCATTAGAAAAACACTTAGCTGTAAAACAAGAATTATCGAAATGGTAAAGAAAAAAGACTAATTTGGTTTGGTCACGTCACCAGAAGAGGTGATGCAAGTAACATACATTGTGCCTACAAAGAGGACTTTGGTGGGAAAACACCAAGGGATAGACACCCAATCGATGGAACGACCAAATACGAAAGGATCTCAATATGCCTCTTCCCACAATTGAAAGAGTGGTTGCTGATCGAGATCAGTGAAAAGAAATTGTTAAAAAGAAATGTGCAAGGATCTGAGAAGATTATGCAAAAACGTCAAAGTCAATATATTATAAATTATATATTATATATATATATACATATATATGTTGTGTGTGTGTCTCTCTGTCACTCTCTGTCTGTCTATCTATCTATCTCTTTCCGAGTTTTTTATGTGTAATGTTTGCTTTTCCCATTCTGTAGATTATTTCACTTTCCAAGAGTACGTTTCCTGTGATGGTACTATTGAGATACTGAAAGTTCTTGAGAATTTCACCATGTCTATCAGTAAACGTGATTGGTATACATATGCATTGGTGTTCTGGACGGCCTGGTATAAACACATGGTCTCCTTGATATTAATCTTGAGATTGAAGTCAGTGAGAAGCGGTGCAAACTTGTCTGGAAGGATATGCATATCTTGGGCATTGTGGGCGACGAAGGTACATTTATCTGCAAGTAACATTTCCTGGATCACCATCTCTGTTGTTTTCGTCTTTGCTTTGAAGTGGGCTAGATTGAATAAGTTAGCATCATGGCTTGTTTAGATGTATACTCCAACATCAATGTCTCAGTCAAATAGAGCGAACAAAGCGGTGGCGCCATTACACATCCTTGTTTAACTTTAAAACTCCTTTAATTGATCTTTATCCCGTTTTACTTTGAATTTTTTACCTTATTCCTTATTCAGAGCCTTGACAATATTGATATCTTTATTAGTGTATCTATGTTTTTGCAGGATGCTTCACAGGCTATCCAGGAAAACTGTGCAAAACGTCCTCGTGAAGCCGATAAAGACCACATATAATGGTATGTTGCTCTCTATATAGTTTTCTTGAGTTTTGTTCAGGTAAAATATCATATCTTTGATGCCCCATTCACTCCCCAAACCACATTGTGTAGAACACTGAGGGTACTATATAAGTTCAGTCTATTCAGCAGAATGCAAGAGAGTATCTTCAGAACAATGGATGGTAAAGATATCCAACGATTGTTTTCCTGTCTCTGCGGCTACATTTTTAAAGATGGTTACTATGTTTTCATCTTTCCAGTCCTGTGGTATCTATTCATTTTCTCCAGTTGTCCGTAGCGCTAGCTTATTGTCGATCTCCACTCTTTGGTGTTGCAACGGGACACTTGTTTGTCTTCAATGTTGTTTACTCTAGTCTTTGAATGTGTGTCTCCTTCTCTGCAAGGCAGAAGAATCGTTACCCTGATAGAGGGGAGGGAATACTATGCCTTATCCAAGCGCAACTCGTGACTATGCATTGCAAGAGAAGATCTTTTACGTCCCTTAGACATCGATAGCCTGTATAGTACACCCACAGGCAAGATTTACTTGTGGGTGTACCATAAAGTAGGTTGAGGTGTAAATAAAGAAACCTGTGATGGCTGTTTAGGCAACAATGAAATGTGATAAATAGGTTGAAGTGGAAATGCAGTAAAAAGAATTTGAGCGAAAAGAAAGAAATGGATGTTAGAAGTAGAATAAACTTGGTAGAAAGTTGCTTTTATCAAGATAAGTGCTCCTGTGAAGAAAATGTAATATTCCGGGCTCCCATGTGCCAGCTCACGTTTCCAATTTGTTTGTACTTTGTTCCTGACTCAATCCAGTGTTTTTTTCAGAGCTTCCGCTCATTTCAGTTGTGACCAGTCAGTCATAACGCATTCACAGATGGTACAGACGCGTTTTCTTGCATGTATTTCGTGTTGTAGCAAAAACGGAAATTTCGCTCAAAACTCATTGTATTTATTGAGTTATCTGCCTCGCCCAACTATACAAAAATTCCCTGCACTTTCAATCACAGTAAGTTTATCTAATTATTCATTTGACTTGTCATCAGATGATCGGTAAAATGCAATCAGCCAAAAAAATTGACCTTTTCTTTGTCCTACACCAACACATCACGAATTCAGTTCTTTTTGTTTGTTTCTTTCCTTTTTCTTTTTCTTTCTTTCTTTCTTTCTTTCTTTCTTTCTGTCTGTCTTTCTGTTAAACTCACTTGTTACAATGATTTTGTATCACACACGGAAACAGCTACTGCATTTATGCATTTAGTTTTTAATTTTTTAAACTGCATTTTGTAGTTGGTTCCAGGATCTAAGCCAAGCATAATTTCCAAGGGTATTTCCCTTTTGCCTCGTTTTCTTTTGTGATGACAGGGAGTTTAGAAAATGGAGATATGCCCATTACCTGGAACCATCGATTATAGAAAGGAGGCCCTCCTTTCTGTTGTCTGTGCTTGGGGCGTAGAAATAGGAGGCTTCCTTTTTCTATGACTGGAACCATGAGTGAAAAGGCTGACAAAAAAGGAGAGGCCTTCGCACCAGTTGCATTCTGGCCTTTCTAATTTCAGCGATGATGACGCTGTTGGTGATTTTTGGCAGGCCTCTCTTTGGTGCTGGCCTCTTATTATTGGAAGGGCAATCAGATATCTGCTAATTTCAAAGTCAAGTACAATTACTTTCTTACGTAAAACATGTTAATGCTGTCTTTAGATGGATGGTTTCAATGGTTTAAAATTTGGAATTCAGAGCCACCACTTAAAATAGACGACTTTGAAATATTAGGTTTTTTTACTCAAACCTGTTCTATTGGTTTGCTGCGGCATTAAGTTTATGGTTATGGATGGTGTTCAGCTGGAAGGCCATTCATCAACATGTTCTTTGAATGTACTTGTACTTGGAAAGAATTATTTTTTGGAACCTAGCGACTTACAAGGATAATAAAGAAGCATATGCTTAAATACCATAATGGCAGGATTTTCTCAATTTCGTGCAAGGATATGGGATCCAACTATGATTATCTCACAGATAATAGCTATTCAGTCACTTTATTACGTCAGCCTGGGGCTTTTGCTTTTCACCATTGATTGCATTATTGGCAACACAGTATCATTGCAACAAATATTTGATCCAAAGGTAAGGATTAGTTAGTAAAGGAGCAAGTTAGAGAACTCAGTCCATTTCAATATAGCAATACAGCTTGTACTTTGAAGATTAACACCTATTGCCACCATTTTGAATTTGGAGCCAGAATATCAACTAAGTAGAATTATTTGAATTGCCCTCTAGTGATTTTGATGTCATAAACCTTGTTATCCAGGTGCCTTCGTTTGTGTAGAACCTGAATATATAGTCAATATTGGCCTAAACAATCCACCCCTGTAAGGGACCTGTTAGTCCCCTGGCTGAATAGGCTAGTTAAATTATTGGGATAGCGACATTGGTACATATTTTTGAATTACAATTTCTCAATTTTGACTGGACAAAATTGGACCAAATTTTCAAAAAGTATCTTTAACTAGAAAGATTATTTTGTTAGAAAACTGAGGTGGATTTTTTGTCATTTGAAGTAATGTGTTACTAAACTTCAATGAATTTTACTACCTGAATCCCTAAGACGCCTTTTGTACGTTTCCAATTTAACAGAACAATCCTCAAATACAGTTTTCAGCTGTCCATAATACACTTGTGTTAACATAACAGATAGAATGGAAATTTTAAAACGTCTGCTTAAATTGTTCACAAATTCCATACTTTTAATGATTGTTTAAATATCATTCTCTTTCAAATTAAGCTGCTGTCCATTAACAGTCACAGGAGCATTTATTTTGTAGATGATGTTAGAATCTGGCGTGTAGCAGATGTCTTCCCTCGTTCACCATGAAAAGGACCTCGAAGGTCAACTTGGATGCATGAAATAAACCAGAACATTGTGTTGTACTGTGCCCAGTTCCCCTACAATTCCAGTGCAATACTTCCCACCATACTAACAAATTGTGTATTCTGATTCTTTTATAATGCAGTATTGATTGATGTCATTCTATGTTCCCAACATTAAGCCAAAAGTTACAATGCAACCACCAGAGAGATAAGTGTCTGAAATTGGTGGAATTGATGGAAACCCCCAGTTGTGGGTGTGAGTTTTGTCAAAATATAATACAGTTTTTGCATTCTGCCTCCATCACAACTTGTGAAATAAAGATTGTCTTTACAGCACTCGTAAACCTCTTCAGCTTTTAATTGTTGACTGTGCTGCCAATTCCATCACATGGTGATGTGCCCTGTGAACCTGTAAAGAAGTTCCATTCCCAATCAATGGCAAACTCTCATTTGTGAAGGCATATAGTGATGAAGTTTTTGCAGTTTATGCATTGCCCCACATACCCATTAATAAAGTAATAAACTTTTTAAATTTCAGTATTAATAGATGTAAGAGCTTTATCATGTCATGAGTCATAAGCTTTTTTTCCCGAGCTACGTTTTGAGAGATACTGCTCCCATCGTCAGGCTACTGAAATGATTAGATACAACTATTTTACACTTTGGTAGTGCAGACGTGGGTGTAGACAGGGCTGGAGTTGTTTTGGGAAGTGGCACCATACCTATGTTGTTTGTTGTGTTTCTTTCTTCAGTGCTGGAAGCCATATTACTGGAAGGGTGTAGGATATACTGTTGATGTGATTGCTGCATTGCAAGAAATGGATTGTTTCTTTTATTTTTCTTGTTGTGTTGATTTCCTTGTCTATAATTCTTTTATTTTCCCAGTCAAAGGTATGATCCTGTGTCCAGCAGTGTTTGGCTATTTCATGATTCTTGGTCTCACCTTTCTGAACAGCTCTCTTGTGTTCAAAAAACACAAGAGAGCACAAAAGATTTCAGAAAAGATTTCAGTATTAATCTCTTAGTTGATAAACACCATAGTTTTTGTAATAATGTGGTGGACAAAGTATGTGTCATGGTTTAAGTGATTTGAAACAAAGCAGAGGGATACATCTTGTAACTGGTCCCAATGTTTTTGATACAAGATAACAGGGTGCAATTTGCAGCTATCTTTAAAACACTTGTGTTAACACAAAACCTGGAATAGAAATGCATTGCTTGAATTCTCCACAGATACCATACATGCTATTCTTGACAGTTTAAATGTCATTCTTGTTTCAGTAGCAATACATGGTAGTTTTAAGCATCTGAATAGATAGTTTGTAAAGTATATATAGCAACCTCTATCTTAAAAATTCTTAACCTTATGGACTCGGTAGAAACCACTGACATAGGATATTTATCAAGTCATGAGCTTTTTCTGAGACAAGTTCCCTAAGTGGAAAAGAAAGTAATAGAGCACAAAATAAGGCAGGGTGTACACAGGACTTTGACATAAGAGTAGAAAGTGGACCTTGTGTTTACTTTCGGCAGCGTCGTAACTCACTCTTTCTCAGTTTTGTCCTTTAGTTCTCATACTCAATTGATGATGTTCCTGACAAAGGGGGAAGAATTGCTGTTTTCATTGTCAGTTGTTGTTTATTTTGAGTGGTATGTGGATATGCTATGGAGTTTTCTTTCTTTGACACCATGTCACTAATAAGTCACTAATAATACCTGGGTTGACATTATACACCTGATAGTACAGGGACCTAAACTTTGGAGTAACTCCCAAGAGGCTGTCCTATCAGCAGGTATATAATATCGGGGCTGCTGTATTGCCATTTTGTGAATGGAGTCTGGACCATGCAGTAGTTTCTGGTGTGGCCTCTTGATGCCATGTTAGTGGGAATTGCTTTGGCTCTTCTTTCTTCAATGGTTCTCGAAGAAAGTTCATTCATTCTGTCTGTGTCTGCTTACAATGCATCTACTGACCTTCACATATTTCTACAATGACTTTTTCTTAAACAAATAATAAGTGCAAACTCAGCTCCTTAACTGCTAACGTGGATCCCTGCTATCAGGTCTCCTTTACCAACAAGGGACTGTGTTCTAACTTCCAGAGGTTGAAATTCATTTCCATGAGACCAAACTTGACTTGGTGTTTCTTTAAGAAACCAGCATTGGCCCATCAAATTCTGTTGATGATTTGAACAAGATACCAGTTTACTCTACCATGGCCACTAAACATGACCTACAAAACCATCATGGTCCTGGGATTTGAGCCTACATCAAAGATGGTTTTCCATGTGATAGGGACATTTCAAATGAAGATCCCGAGTTACCTTATATATGTTTCCATGAAGCTCTTTTTCACAGCACTTCTTTCATCTTTGCCTGCTATCATCCCCAAGATAATAGAGTTACTGTCATTGAACAAATCTCTGAAAAAATTGACAAGACCCTGTCTGAATATCCTTCTGTTAACATTCAGATCGGTGGTGACTTTAATGTTCACAATGTGGAATGGCTAGTCTATTCCAACAAGACTGATGATGAAGGAAGGTTTTGTCATGACCTCTGCTAATGAGTTAACCCAAGTTGTAGATAAGCCCACCCACACACCCAATATTGATGGACATTTTGCAAGCCTTCTTGATTTTTTTCTGACAACTTGCCCAGAACCTCTCCTTTTCCTTTAGGATCTTCTGATCTTTCAGCTGTCAAATCTAAATTCAAAGAGTCCTTTTATGTCCCTTTCCATTGCAGTGTGTATCAATACACAAAGGCTGATCGGGATAGCTTTAGATCTTTTATCTCTGAAATTCTTTTGCATTCACTTTTCAAAAAAAATGTGTCCCTTATTGCCACTGGTATATCTAGTTGGTTAATGACTGGTATTTAGAGTTTTTTTATAGAGACCAAACAGCCACCCATGGTATACCCCTGAGTGTGCTGCTGCCATAGCTTACTGAAATCACTACTTCCATTGCTATCATTGGAAAAGATGCCCTGAAACCAAAGCTGCTTTTAGAATTGCTTGGAATCACTGCAAATGGATTATAACAAATGCAAAAAACTCCTATGCCCAATCTAGTCTAGAATTGCTGAGCAAAGACTTGGCTCTTTAGAGTTTTAGAGGGTAACAAACAAAGTACTGAACTATAAGACCTCTATTCTAACCATTATTAACAGCCCTGAGGTGGTTTCCTCAGCTTCTGGCAAGGAAAAGCTTTTTGCACCTATATTTGCTAATTTTCCCAATTGGCTGAAAACACACTAAGCAATACCCATTTAACTGTCAGGGAAGTTGCCAAACTTATCAATGACCTTGATTCCAGCAAGGTAACTGGCCCTAACAATATTCCAGCCATTGTCCTTAAGAATCTGTTGCTGGAACTTGCTCCTGTCCTTACAAAGCTATTCAATCATTGCTTAAAAGAGAAATGCTTTCCATCTCCTTGGAAAATTTCATCTGTCTGCCCAGTATTAAAAAATACTGGGGAACAGTCATCTTCATTGCATTATAGACCAATCAGTCTTCTTTGTGCCATTAGTAAGTGTTTAGAACCATGATAAACCAAGCAGTTATCAATCACCTCATCAAAAACAATCTACTTGGTGACAAGCAATATGGATTTCATACAGCGATATCAGCTGCCAATGTACTGACTGTGGTATCTCATAGGATCAGTGAATCTCTTGATGGGGGCTTTGTTTCTAGGGCAATGGCTCTTGACATATCAAAAGCCTTTGATAAGGTCTGGTACAAAGGGTGGCTTCACAAACTTGCTAGCTGTATGATATCTGGGAATGCCTTCTCACCAATTCTTTCTCTCTGGTAGGTATGAAAGTAGTTGTTAATGGACAGAAATCTGAAGCACATTGAATCAATGCTTGTGTTCCTCAAGGTTTTGCACTAGGCCTAACTGTCTTCTTGATTTTCATTAATTTTCATTAATTCTTCCAAATCACATTCTGAGATTTTTTGTTGACATCTATGCAGATGACACAACTGTCTATGGTGGCACCTCAAAGAGCATTGCTGATCAAGGTCTTGTGAATTCCCTTTCTTCTGACTTGGGGTATGTAGTGGAATGGGGTAATAAATGGCTTATTCTTTTAACACCACTAAAACCAAGCTTCTCCNACCAATTCTTTCTCTCTGGTAGGTATGAAAGTAGTTGTTAATGGACAGAAATCTGAAGCACATTGAATCAATGCTTGTGTTCCTCAAGGTTTTGCACTAGGCCTAACTGTCTTCTTGATTTTCATTAATTTTCATTAATTCTTCCAAATCACATTCTGAGATTTTTTGTTGACATCTATGCAGATGACACAACTGTCTATGGTGGCACCTCAAAGAGCATTGCTGATCAAGGTCTTGTGAATTCCCTTTCTTCTGACTTGGGGTATGTAGTGGAATGGGGTAATAAATGGCTTATTCTTTTAATACCGCTAAAACCAAGCTTCTCCCTTTACACCACCAACATTCAGATCATAGTTTTGCTTCAATTGAAATGAATGGCTCTCTTCTTGAAGAAACCCATTGCTTTGATAAGCTACTAGCACTGACTTTCACTCCTGATCTAATCCTGATCTAGTGGAATACTTAAATCCAATCTGTTGCTAAGGCTGCTGGTAAAATGGTTGGATCTTTCTACTGCTCCAGAAAGTATCTGATGTCTGATGCAATCCTCTGCCTCTACAAAAGTCAGATTTGCCCTAAGATGGAGTGCTGCTGCCACATCTGGGGAAGTGCTGTCCAGAGCAATCTTTCTTGCCTTGACAGAATTCCAAATTGACTTTGCAATCTTGTTGGAAATGATCTGTTCAGTTCACTACAGCTCCTTTCTCGCAGAAGAGACATTTCTAATCATTCTCTACTCTACCAGTAGTTCAATGGTAAGTGCTCAACTGAGCTTCAATCCCTAGTTCCTCCTCATAAAACTTTTACACCAAGAACAGGTCTTGCTACCACTACTGCAAAGAATTTTCCTTTATTCCTCCATGTGCCTAATGTCAAATGGAATTTCCATGAAAAGAGTTTTTTTTTCCAAAAACCTCCAATCTGTGGAACACTTTGCCACAAGATTGTTTCCCAGAGGACCACAACATGGACATCTTCAAATCAAATGTTAATGAACACTTGGTAATCATTTATATCTTTCATCCCTTTCACAATACTTATCATCATCCACCTGTCAGTCCATCCATCTCATTAACCATAATCCTCAAGTGGCTTTTAGCCTTGATGTGTGGTGACTCACTAGTACATAAAAAGGGCATGGTAAACATGTGTTGGTCAATCAACAGATAGAAGGAGGATTTAAAACCATAAAGTTTTAAAGTATTAAACTGCATAACCAGTCAAATATCAACCTCTTCCATTTGCTTACATTAATGTGACTTGACACCATATCCCTGTTATAGATATCCTTGAATCACATATGTGACATGTCAAGATTCCACTGCCATTTAAAAAAAAATGCACAAGTAGGATTAGGGATTGACCCATTACTAATTCTTCTCACATAGCCCACACAGCACTGTTTACATTGTTAAAATAAGTCAAAGAAGCAATAAAGTTCTGCTTTTCCAAGTACTGGTGACTTGTGACTTTACTTCCACTTTCTATAAAATGTTAACTATGCATCTTAAACAGTGTGTTTGCAATTAGTTCAGATGGGGGTTTTGGCCATGTTCAAAGAGATTCACTGCTGAGTTTTATTCTGATAAGACAGGCTTCATATGTTTGTATTTTGGTAATACTCATTAAATTCTTGTCTACCCCTCCTTATTTGTTAAGTTTTGACATAACAGCCTTAGGTTTCCCAATTCTAGTGTTTATTCTAGCATCAAATGTGATTTGATTTGCAGTTCTTCCATGGAGTGTGCTTTCAAAATAATAATACATGCATTCTCCAACTAGGCCTTTGTAGACTTATGTTTTGTACACAGCAAGATTGAAGAGTTAACCACAAAACCTTGTATGTATTTGGATGCACTACCTCAGATGGCTTTACGTATTGATAACGCAGTTTTTATACAAAATGTTACTACAATGTACAAGTTTGTAAATCAATTTTTCCCTGACTTTTAAGTTGAAATTTCATAATTATTTAGAAGAACATTTTGAATTCTGGTAAGTCAGTTTCTCCTCATTCCCTTTTCCTTTGGCAGGGTTGAATTCCTAAGCCTTTTGCACTCATAACACTTAATTCTATTTGAGGCGGTTTTAGCCTTTATTCATTAATGTCGCTTTGCATCCCTATTTCTGGAAGTGAGCTTTAAACAACATATTTTAGTTTCTTCTGCCAATTGAAGCTCTTAGTTTTATTTTTTATTTTTAGTGATTTTAACAAATAAAAATCTCTAATTTTTTTTTGAACAGGACATCTGTGATAACAGTATGTATATGTACATAGTGTATATATGATATGACTGTAGATACATCCTGTAAGAAATTGTATATAATAATAATAATAATAATAATAATAATAATAATAATAATAATGATTGCAAGGCAGGAGGGCTATTTATTCATCACTGATAAGTTAGATTATGGGTACAGAAGCATGCCTACAAGCTGTTGGGGTATGTGCTTTCTTTCCAGGAGCCAGGTCTCTTATTTTTTTTAACTGCAGTATATAATAATTACGAAACTACTAGTAAATACTGACAATATAGAGTCATTAAATATATTAGTTCATTGCCCATGCAACAAAAAAGGACAGAAAATCAGGGTTTTATATATATTTTGATTTGATCACATTAATAACAATTAAGCATAATAGACCAATCACTAGTACCATTTATTGCTATTAAAATGGCATTGGTAATGCCCTCCACTTGCTTCTACATACCCCTTTGATTTGTTCAATACTGATTTTGATCTGACAACCAGCTAGATATATTGCCATGTAAATTAAATTAGAGGCCCAATAATTTTTTTAAATGCATCTTGTGAACAGATATGTTTACAGTTTTGTTTAAACAACTTTTATCTCTAGAGATTTACTTTATTCAGCAATAGACTGTAATGTGGTATATTTGTATTATTAGTTAAATAACAGCAAGAAATGGGGCAAAGTCCCAAACAATTCTGGCTTTGATTTTGAAGATACTTCACCAGAAGAAGACAGTATTACATTGCTGACAGTTTTTGAAAAGTGAATTGTTACACAAACAATTAATTTATAATGGAAATTTGGGTAACCCAGCTAAAGGTGCTCCACCAAATAATTTATGTTAAGCTATAGTTTGTTTAGTGTTATGATTATAATAATATATGTGGTTTTCAACCATTAGGTACTTATTTCAAAAAATTTAATAGCATGGAATGCCATAAGAAATTTATACAAACTTCAGTACCACATTTTTAGTTAAGATTGTCGTATTTTCACTTGCTCATAAAACCAGGAACTGCAATTCTCTTCAAATGGTGGAAAGGTCACATTGGCAGCATTTGTATTAAACTCATTTTTAAGGTAAGAATTTCTTTTCATACATTACCACATTTGGCAATAGGGTTTACAATAAGGAAGCAGCGTATTTGTTTAGGTATTTTTTATTTGCAAAATGTAAAAGATGATATATAAGACTTGATGCATATGTCACAGGTGTATGACAACTCCTTTAAAAGATGTGTTACATTGGCTCATTTAATTTTTTAATGAAAGTGATTGATGCAGGAGAGTACATTACAAAAAACTACAAATGAATTCAAAGCAGCATGGTATAAAGGGGGAGCTTTGGGATAATGGTAGGTGCAGTTGCACTGTAACCAAGAGGTTTTAGGTTAATTCCCTGAGCAGTAAAAAGACTTTGGAACTTTACAGAAGAAAAGGCCATTGGTTAGCATCAGGAAAGGTAACCAGTCAAAAAATTTCTCACTGCCACAACAAAGCCCCTTTGAAAGGCACCATCTGAGCCCAGTTACTTCAAAAACAACATTAAACACATGCATACGCAAAGTATTGTAAAGTTTGTTACCACATTACACCAAGACTGACATGTTTGTAAGCAAGGGTTTCTACTGTAACATCACAAAATGTTTGATAAAATATTCCCGGACTCCTTAAGATTAAAGAAAAAAATTTAAACCCTACCCCTACAGGCAATTTGAAATGCTGAAAACTGTATTATTATTATTATTATTATTATTATTATTATTATTATTATTATTATTATTATTATTATGTCTAACATATTTTTATCTCAGAATAAGATTATATTATTCTGGTCTTCATTATACTTATGGAAGCAGGTGACAGCAAGTCACCAAAGGTCCCAAAAGTCCTCTTTCCAGGTCTATAAAGACAACACTTTCCTTAAAATTCTTGCCGTTCCTAACAAAGCCGGTTTTTGCATTACCTCTATCCTGATTTTAAGACCTAATTTCTGTATATAGTCGTCAAACTTCTTTCCTACTGCACCTAGAGCACCTATGACAACAGGTATGATTAGAACCTTCTTTAAGTCCCATAAACGGGCAACCTCATCTCTCAACAGCTGGTACTTTTCAATCTTTTCAAGTTCTTTTTCACAGACCCGAGAATCACTTGGTATTGCAACATCTATAATGATGGCCTCCTTCTTTCTTTTGTCCATAACAACTATGTCAGGCCTTCTTGCTTGCACCGCTTGATCACACTGGATGTTGAAATCCCAAAGGACTTTGTGTGATTCTGTTTCAACGACACCTTCTGGCTGTTGTTGGTACCAGTTCTCAGCTCTTTCGGCTCCGGCAGCCCCACATGCTGTCCAATGGATATACCTTGCTACATTGTCATGCCGTCGCTTATATTCACGCTGAGCGAGTTTGCTGCATTCACTCACAATGTGCGAAACGCTTTCTCCTTTTTCGCCACACATTCTACAAAGTGGTGACTCAGCAGACTTATCAATATTATATTTGATGTAGTTAGTCCGAAGCGATTGTTCTTGGGCACTACATATCAGAGCTTCTGTGGGTCCTTTAAGGTCACCCTTGACAAGCCACTTCCAGGTGTTAATCTCGTCCACTCCCTTCAAGTTTTTCACAAACTGGCCATGTAATGCTTTATCTTTCCAAGTATTCTCAAGTTCCTTACTTCTGTTGTGTTTGAATTGTTTGGGTTCGATAACAGTTTCTGTGGCAATTGTTTTATGATTTACTACCTCCTTCAACATTGGTTCAGCACTCTTCCGAATGTAATATCCTAAGCTATTTTCTTCCACCCTTACACATTGTTTACACCCTATTAAGCCACGTCCGCCTCTTTTTCTAGGCACATACAATCTCGCCACATCACTATTGGGGTTGAGTACTTTATGCATGGTCATCAGTTTCCTAGTTTTCCTGTCAAGTTGTTCCAGTTCTTCATTATTCCACCTCAGTATACCAGCCCCATATCTCATCAGAGACACTGCCCATGTATTGATAGCTTTGAGTTTATTCCTGCCATTTAGACGTGATCCAAGAACTAGCCTGGTTCGTCGTAGATATTCCTTTCCAAATTTATCCTTCATTTCTCTTTCCTTGATCTTATCATACTCTAGTATTCCCAGATACTTGTAACCTTCCGACGTGACCTCACTAACCTTTTCGTTACTGGGTAACTTGATTCCTTCGGTTTTGCAAACTTTCCCACGCTTAAGCACCAGAACCCCACATTTCTTAATCCCAAACTCCATCCCAATATCTTTACTTATCATTTCCACCGATGATAATAATCCATCGATTTCCTTTTCATTCTTTCCATAGACTTTAAGGTCATCCATAAATAATAAGTGATTGATCTTCAAATCTCCCCCTTTCAATATATACCCAGCTTTTGTCTGTTTTAAAACATCTGTAATCGGCATCATACATATGACAAATAGTAAAGGAGAAAGGCTGTCTCCTTGGAAGATGCCTCTTCTGATGTTGACACTACCTAATTTTTCACCTGCAGATGTCAACTCCGTTTTCCAACTGCTCATTGTCTTCTTTACGAAAGAAATTACATTACCCGAAACTTGTGCCAGCTCTAAACTCTCAATAATCCACGAATGCGGGACCATGTCGTAAGCCTTTTTATAGTCAACCCACGCCATGGCGAGGTTGGTATGCCTTGATTTGCAGTCCTGAATTATCATTTTGTCTATTAATAGCTGGTCTTTTGTACCTCGACTCTTTTTTCGGCATCCTTTCTGTTCAGGCGGCAATTTCTCATTCTCATCAAGGAACTTGTATAGCTCATCAGCTATTATACCAGTCAACAACTTCCACATCAAGGGTAAGCAGGATATTGGACGATAATTATCAACTGCATTACCTTTGATGGGATCTTTCTGACAGAGTACCGTTTTCCCAATAGTTAGCCAAGCTGGTATTTCACTTCCTCCATTTATCATGTCATTTAACTGAAATGCAATGCGGGCATGTAAGTTGCTTAATTTTTTTATCCAGTACCCCTGGACCCCATCCGGCCCAGGAGCTTTCCAATTAGGGATCTTCCTACTCTTCTCGCGAACCATACCTTCGCTTATTAAGATGTTCCCCTGTTTATTTTGGTTCTTCCTATTTTTAAGTTCCTTTAGCCACTCACTATCCCTATTATGCACTTTTGGATTGTCCCATATACCACTCCAAAATTGCTTACTCTCATTAGCATCAGGTGCTACTGTGTCCTGATTCATTTTTCCATTCAGTTCATGATATATGCGTCTCTCATCTTGCTGGAAAACCATATTTGTCCTATATTGCTTTATTCGTTCCTCGTACCTATGGATCTTCTTTGCTTTAGCACTCATCCTCTGTTTCAGTTCTTCACAAACAACATTTATACCCTTTTTCTTAATATTATATTTACGATCTACCTCCCGGTACTTCTCAATTCTTCGGATTTCACCCTTTTTAAACCGTTCAATTATACTAATGTGCTTTCTAAGTTGATTGATTGATGTTGTTATTCGCCTTTTCCACCAAGGTTCAGTCCCTTTCCTCTGTTTCTTTCTTCTTTGTAAGCCCAGTTCTCTGGCAACAAACACACTGACAGCTCTTATTAACTTATTAGTATCAGTAATATTGACCGTTATTAAGTCTGTTATAATATTATTTACCCTTTTTGTGATGTCATTCAATTTCCTTCTGTCTACTTTTTTAAAGCTAGTGAAACAGTCAACATCCTGTTCATTCATGATTTTAACAATATCATCAATAATTCTCCTTTCATTGTCATCCCTTTCGGGATTATCTTTAATCTCTGGTGCATCCATATTACGCATCTCACCAACAACCTCAGCCTCATCAAACATATCTGATTCTAATAGATCTTCGTCGCTGTCAATAATGTTTGTATTATTAATTCTCCTCTTAATTTGTTCTAATTCTATTTCTGTTAGCCATTCATTTTTCCGT
The DNA here is from genome assembly GCA_003991215.1 of Morbakka virulenta. Classification (NCBI taxonomy): domain Eukaryota; kingdom Metazoa; phylum Cnidaria; class Cubozoa; order Carybdeida; family Carukiidae; genus Morbakka; species Morbakka virulenta. The sequence goes on along the minus strand of RDPX01000108.1, from coordinate 2,153,357 downwards.
ATTGCCCTGGCTTGATCACATAATCTTTGTTCTGTACACTCAAACAATCCTCGCTCTTTCCATAAATTGAACATCCTTCTCCTATATCCTCTAATTGGTTTACCATTTGTATCTACCGGCTTGCTTGCAAAATAGCATTCCATTACGGCAACATTCATGCATTTTGACCACCCAGTCCTGGCAGTTGCTTGATGACGACCGGGCCTGCGCTGCCATACCGCAGGACACCTGCCGGGCGAGGCACCTTCAACATAACTGCCTCCAGCACCATTCACGCCGTTATTTCCATTTCTTCGATTTGACATAACACTCATAAACGAGGAAAGTGTTGATGAGGTGACACAACCACCGGTGTTTTTATCGAGACACCATCTCTAGGAAGGTTACCTGCCATGGCTGAAGAGGCCCTCCTCCCCATGAGACAGACTTAAACCCGCCGGACGCCAACCCGGTATTTCAAGGTCTCGGGGTAGGCTAACAGGTGCTACACCTTGCCTTAGGGTGACCTGGAGGTAGTTGTGGCAAAGGGTAACCTCATTCGCCCACGTCGAAACTCCACAACCGGATGCAGTTTAATGTCAATACCCAGGACAATTTATTATTATTATTATTATTATTATTATTATTATTATTTATTATTATTATTATTATTATTCTACCTTGGTGTTACTTTGAACTTTTAATGACTCAACAGAATCTTAATAAGATTGCTCTATTCTTATTCACATTATTTTATCTGAATATAATTTTTGACATTATTTAAGGCTAGGAAATATGTATCTAATGTAGATGAAAAGCTACAGAAATACTGATGCTTTTAGGTGAGCACATGTTGACAAAGCTGTGGCACATTTTGTGTCAGTGAAAGAGTATGTTCATCACCCTTGCACATGGGATTGTGATGTAGCCAACAGAGACTAGTGTCACACATTATCCTTACAACACCTGTATCTGCCATTGTCTCCACATTGAAGTGCCACCTACACTAAAATTCCCATCATCCATGTCAACATATGCATTTTTAATATCTTGAATATATATCCTAGTTTGTAGGGACCCCACGTCTGAAAACTTTATATTAAAAAACAGTCATATCAGTTGTTAAAACCAAAACCTTCACTCTTCTTGGGATTTTTTTATCACAGACCACCCTGCCACCACTCCACACTTGGTAATGTATATGGGCTATTTACTGTAATAGAAGAATTAAATATCTGAGCATTTTTTTCATTTCAAAAGACAGGGTGTGTTGTTTAAACTTGTTGTGTTCTTATCCTTGACTAGATTATTGATAGTCATTTTAACAAGTGGCTAGGAGTTGTTCCAACACCAGACAGCTGAACCTTTACCATTACCAAAACTATACACCATGTATTTAGCATTGTAGAGAGAGAGTGAAGTAAGTAACATTTTTACAGGCCATCAAGACTATTTAACAATACTAGCAATTTTTCATATTGCACAGTTAGTTTTCTACCTCAGTAGCCCAGGAAGAGACACAGTTAATTTGATTATCATCAGGTGAGAAAAAGATTTTATAGATGCTTTGCTGTTCTGTATTGTTAAAGTAGTACTGATCCCCTTGACAAAAGAGGAGGTGGCAGGAGGCAATGATCAGTTTGCATAGTAATTCAGGATGTCTGTGTGTGTATGTGTGTGTGTGTGTTTGTATGTGGGGAATTGTTACAGAATATCCTGGCCAATGTGAGGATATGTATATTGCTACCACAAAGAGCAGCTCGTAAAGAGTTGATTATGAGGGCCATGATCTTTACTACCCTTGTATTTGCATTCTTCAGTTTTGAACCTTCATGAGTAGTGTCAAACAAAAGGTGATGTCTTCTCACAGCAATTTTTGCTTATCTGATGCCATTGAAATATTTTTAAAGGGTGCTTTTTGTCTTATCTTTTAGTTCTTTTTTCCTCTGGGCAATTGTAAAAAGGGCTAAACAGGTAAGTGAAAAATATTTGTTGTTTTTCTTCCTTTTTAAATGTATATAATATTACTGTCAGCAAGTTTACTATAAGTATAGATGTAGGTATATATCATAAATGTCGGCATAGGGTTTATGCTTGTGTATCTTATTTGTTTATACAAGAGTTTTAGCTGCGCACAGGTTTCAATGACAACCTAAGTTTATGTAGCCTTATAATTTTTTAATAATGCTTTGCTTATGTGATTAGAAATAGAAAACGAAACGTGATCACCTTATCTATCATTCCAAAATCATATTGAAATACGCTTTGATATAAACACTAACCACCCAACTGAGTTTTTAGTTTTTATAATACCAGACAGCCGACAGTTTTACAACATTATGTTTCTTCTTCTACATTGTTTTTTTTTATTTAGGCTTAGCCCAGACGAAGCGATTGTCATGTAAAGTCTATATAGACTATATATAACAAGTTCATGTTTGTTCATAAGTTATCAGTAAAGTCTATTGCTCCGTAATAATAGCGAATTATATGATGCTGAGATCGGCCGATTTTTCCATAGAACAACATTTTGAAAATGATACAAATTCGTGTGAAAATTTATATATATACAAAGATAAAAATACAGACAAATTTTGACATAAAATGGACTTCAGCTACAAGAGCAACACCATACAAATGTTATTCAAGATGCTGCAATCTTTGTTTAACGAAAAAGGTTTTTTTAATAGGTCAGACTCGAAGGAATGCTGAACGAGAGGAACGAATTAATAAGCAAGTGCGGTCATAGGAACAAATACGTAATCGGAAACAATAAATAACTGCATGTTTACGCTCCATTCCCATTTGGGTATTGATCAGCATTGTGTAATATAATATATCGGTATTCTAGTTTTCTGTTGTAGCAATATGCAGTTTGATGATTGTTGAAGAAACATGAAACTTTAGTTACTGCAAAATTTTGCTTTTTTGTTTTGTCTTAAATCAAAACTATAATCGTCCTGAAAAGAATGAGCACACTATTTGTCAAATTTCAGATTTCACAATTATTTATATATATATATATATATATCTTGGGCATAGTCGCATTACAAATTTTGAAATACAGTGTATTTTTTTCTTTTAGTGCCTGGATTTTGCATTCACTGCACACTTCATTCACTTTGTTTGTTGTTGTATTGTAACTGGCTTTCCAAAAACCTGGGTTTGGTGGTTAATGAATACTGCGTGTATTACCTTAACAGCAGTTATAAGTGAATACCTGTGTATGCGATATGAACTTCGAGCAATTCAGATATCGTCAGGGAATACGTGAGAGAAAGTAACATCAATCTTTTTATTGTTGCTATGTCAATATATTACAAGAAATTACATTTGTCAAAATCTGCCTTAAAACAGGTTACAAAAATTGGCCGAAAAACATTCATAAACACACACGTGTACTTAGCTTATTTTGAATTGTGAAAATTATCGAATTTGATAAATTCCTATTGTATGCTAGCAAGTTATAAATTATATTCATGAAATAATAAAGTTGATTTTTTAGCAGTTGCCTTGCAGTATCGTCAATTTCTCCTTCCTCATGTTTTTTAATTCCTGGTATTATTAGTTCGTACCCAAAAGAGGTTACAGAACTATTGAAGTCCAAGCTTTAATTGAAAGCAAAACAAATAGACTCCTCTATGATCTGGTAAGGTTCAACCTTAAAACCCTGAGCTCAGAAAGGATTTGTTTGTACATGCTTCAGGTTTACTTAGAGGTTTATGTTAAGTGCTATGATAAATACACATATTTTTTTCAAAGTAACTAGTTTCCAAGAAGTGATGAATGTGAAGATTATTTTTAAACAAGGTTTATACATGGGCAAACCTTGGGCACATAAAAAAGCTCTGGAAAAACCTGGTGATAACAGTTCGCGTATTTTCTTCATGAAAATCTACAGCTATCGGATGAAAAAAGGGTGCTGAGGAGCGTAAAAAATACGACTTTCTGTTAAAAATGAGAATTGTAGAAAATCTGGATGGAGACGAGTGGGCAGCAGATGTTGCATTTGACAATAGAATTGATAAATCACTTGTATCAAAATGGAATAGAGGTTACCAAACCATTGTTGAAGCAGCTGCATCTAAACAGACGATTTCTGTACCAAAGTCGTAGCAGAAACAAACACCTGCAAATCTTGTTCTGTTTATATAACAGAACAATGGCTGTTTTTATTTCTATTCATACAAGCAAGTAAAATTCAAAGATCAAAAAGATGCTATTACAAATTTCAAAACAAAAATACAAGGTCAAGTCATGTGTTGAAAGAAAGCGCCGTGGACACATAGCATCATTTGCTTCTGCTTTGATGGAAGGACTAATGAAAACAGGAAATGATCAACGTGATTTCGACGAAAATTAGAGACGATTAAAGCCTGAACAAAGATAAATGCATTTCCGCTGCTATTAAATGCAGTTCCTGTGGTATTAAATGTAGTTCCTCTGCTATTAAATGCAGTTCCTCTGTAATTAAATGCAGTTCCGCTGCTATTAAATGCAGTCCCTCTGCTATTTGTAGAAGTTAATATTCTGAAAGAATATCGACGTGACCATTAAGTGTGGGTAACCAACCCTGGCAATGGCTTTTTGAAACAAATTGGTGAACGTCAGCTATGTTTCTGTCCCAGCAGAAATAAAATTCACATTGCTTTGATTTTTTGTGGAACAGGATCCAACATTTCAGCTAATAAAAAAGCAGCTTGGGACAAGGATAACGACATAGAAGGCAAACAAATGCTTGGGCAAATAGCGACTTTTACATAGGATGAGTGAAAGGCACGTTGAAGCCAGCTATTAGTAACTAAAATGAGCTTATACTTTTCTGTGACAACTTAAGAGGAGGGTTATTTATACAAATCTCAAATGCACAAACTTGGTGGCATTGTATGGTGTCGGTCTGGAGTTTCCAATGCCACTAACATGTGGCAACCAGTAGCCTCGGCATTTGGCCAGTGCTTGAAAGTGAAGGAAATATTGGTACCTGGCAGGTAAAGTCAGAGAAGAAGCTAACTGAAAAAAAAGACATACTAATCACTCACTGGTTTGGGGGAGCATAAAAAAAATTCAATCAGACCAATACAAGAATTAAGAGATATGGAACTTTATTGCGTACTCATTGTTTAATCGCTACAGATGGCACAGATGATAAAATTACTCCCGAAGGTTTGCCTGGGTACGTAGTCCCACCACCATTTCCAATACCTGTCTTCAATCACATCGATTGTGAAACACCAGAGCCACCGTGCCATCACGAGATTATACCCAAGAAAAAGAAAATAAGCCTTAAGTTGTGGGTGTGTAAGAAAATTATGATCTCGAGGTAGATTATGAGAATGATCGGGACCAATGCCATCATTTTGTTGGGAAATAATTTCGCATTTTGTACGAGAATTGGCGGTTTAAGGGTTCAGCCCTTTTGTGTAACTTAATGTTGGAGGAATTAAAAATTCTCTTTGAAGATGGCACAGATGATTATATAGAATTAAACTTGTCCATGGTGAAGAAATTATACCAATATGACTATTTTACACGTAATTTCTTTGGTTGTAAATTCTTTAGTTAATTGAAGTACTCTTTGTTGTTTTTGCATTTTGTTCAAAGTTGACGGATTTTTCCAGCTCCCCAAATTTCAAAAGCTGTTAAGAACCTGACTACTAAAATTACCAAGCTTTTGAGAAACCTGTATGTACTGGGTCCAAACTAAATTTGTTAGAAAAAAATACTTGGAAATGTTACAATCCATGAGCCGTGCTATATTGCGTTACATTTTGGATCTATAGTTGGGTTGCTTGCTGAAACAAAGTCAAGTTAACACATACAATATTGTTCCAACTGATATTGGTGTAGATCTGGTGGTTGTTTCTTGTTTTTCAGCTAGTGATAGCATGTCGGATTTAGTTGTTGACAAGAATGATACTAATGGTCGAAGAAGACACGAAACCTGGAGTCTTGTTCGACAATTAGTGTCATTCTTGTCAACAATTAAATCCGACATGTTATCACTAGGGCAATTTAAATGCATAATCGCAACTTTCTTTCACAAGATTCTCTCGGTGAGAAACGTGTAAATACGAAGTTTGACGCGTGTGGGGTACCCCTTTACAAAGTTATAATCGCAACTTTTTTGCAACTTTTGGTTGTTAGCGCAACTTTTGCCTGTTTGTGCATAAATGCAACTTTATTGCAACTTTACCAAAATAAATGCAACTTTTTGCAATTTTCCCTCTAAATCGCAAATTAACTGCAACTTTTGTGTCTCAGCCAATAACATCAAGTGTTTGGCACAATGAACCTTAAATGAAGAGCATAAATTTAGATATAGGTACCGTACATTTGCGGTTAGTGTTGAAGGTAGTTTAACTAATGAGTACCAAGACTAATGACTTCTAATGACTTGTGTCAAAGTTGTGGTGATCTGACGTAGACTGAGTCACATTAATCATTCTCCTAATGAGGTCTGGGTTCGAATTGTTGGGTGGTCACGAGTAATTCTACTACGAAGAACAACAATTTTCTAATAGGTGGGATTTCATTTGTTGGGTGTTCACGAGTAACTCAACTAAAAAAAAA
>RDPX01000108.1:2102432-2143739 GCA_003991215.1 Morbakka virulenta | reverse complement strand
AGACTGGGATTCATCATTGCTCCGTTTTTCAATTACCACGGCAACCATAAGTATGGACATGCACTAATTAATCAATAAATCAGTAAATAAATTAATACAACTCCAAGTTTATGGTTGAAGTGGTATTCAAAATATTGATCAAGGATAAAGGGATGTGTCAAATACTGCTTCCCGTGTTTATTTTTATAATGAAGGTCCATATCCAGATTAATAGACGCGTATTGAAAATTGTAATAGTTTGACAATCCAAAGTATTAGAAGCGGTTTGTACTTAATAACCATAAAAAAATATAGTTAAGACACAGAATTAGAATTAAATAAGGGGTAAAACAATTGTTAAAAAAATTGAGGGTTCTGCATATTACCTTTAACGCGACATCCAGAAAGTCAAATCATAATCTGGATGTATCACGTCCAAAAAATCCAGATTTCACCCAGTCAAAAAGTACAAGTGTCTTCATCCTCCACCCAACACATTCGCTTGTATAGGATGCTCTCCAAAGCCACATTGTCGCTAAACCCATAGAACTTCCTATCACAGGGAGCTCAAGTACAGCCCTGTTATCTCCAACATATGCAAATGAACCAAGATGGTGATATACAAATGGATCGACGCCAAAATCATAAAGACTTTGGCTCTTTGTTGCAAGGTCTAAGACGTCACGAAAAGTGCTAACCATTTTGCCCAAATATTTGCCTTCTTGTGCAGCTACTTGTGCTGTTGCTGGAAGTACCTTTAAACTGTCATCAACCTTGGTAAGGAAATTTCTAAATTCATCTATAGTCAATTTGTCATCTTTATCAAGATCGGCAGCCCTGAATGCTCTAAAAGGAAAAGAAAAAATACTTTAAAGGGTAAAAAGGAAAAGTAACAGCATTATTCACAACGTTCGCCTTTTCTTCTCCTTCCTTTCTGTCTTAATTCTCTGATTTTCTTCGAAAAGTACTTCAAAAAAGTGGGTCTCTTCCAAAAGTCTTCCAAGTAACAATCGAAGTGTTCCCGTACTTTATCCTAGAAGAACACTCCAGCCTCTTTCCAATCAAAAGATTCAAAATCAAATACAGTAAAACTTCGACTAAGATCTCCGGAAGATTATATGTCAAAGCCATTTCCGGAGATATAACATTTTCGAGAAATGCCTTTTTAATTATTATCTGTTAATGGTCAAATAAACTGTTGAGTATCTTCCTCTTAATAATTCAAAGCTATCTTCCTGGTGTGAAAAACTGGTTATTCATATATGAAAGGAAGCACAAAGATTTTAATATTTATCATAACAAATGAATATCATGTATTTCAAATTGCCAGTGTACGGGAGAAATAAATGTGGGTGGTGGGTGGGGGATGGGGATATAAAAGGCCAACAAGTAAACAGAAAAATTATTTAGCTTGCAGAATAACCTTTACAGTTCAGATAAAAGACATTGACATTCTAGTATATCAATTTTATAACCGTTCACTTTACCATCAAGTAGTTAATCGAGAGTCGTTGCTCATTATCCTGGCAGGTAAAGGCAATAAGGTTTCTGTTAGTTCGGAAGTATAATTTTCGTCTGTGCTGCCAGCATTTTAGGTGCGCTGCTTCGGGGTTGGCCTTTCTTTCAAAAACAATTGCAGAAGCGATTTCAAAGATAGTGGTCGCAAGTTTCTTCCGTCAGTTTCATTAAATATGACTTGTGTCTAGAGCCCACGGTAATGGTGCTTAGTATAAATGTTCATAGATATTTTATGGTTTATAATTATTTCAAAAACCAACTGGAGCTTCAATATACCTCGATACCTAAGTGTAATAGTTATCTCAATTTTCTTTCCCTTCAAGGATCCCAACAGTTTCTTGTGAGGTGGCACCACAAAAAGATACATCCAGTCAACAGACGGCTGCTAAACCTGCACTGCCTGTGGCCTATCCATGTTAAGGTGAAACTCATATCATCCCATCCGTATTCAGTTAAAGCTACACACATTTAGAAGGAAACCTTTTTTCCAGCAATTAATCATTGATTTCCATTTAAAGACTAGGAAAGGCTTCAGTTTAGTTCCATCACTCTTTGCAGCTTGTTCTGCTCTTACCATTAATCTCTATTGATTATAAGGTTCCGATGTGATTATTTTCTTTCCAGACATATGAGCTTTTTTATCTGATGTAATATTAGCCAATACTCTGAACTCATTGAAAGCAATCATATTACTGTGACGATAACTGATTTTTTGCTTACTTAGTGAACACAACGCATATAGTCATCTTTGCTAACCAATAAATTGCAGTTTTTCTGTGCGACAGGGGAAGGAGGGCAATAAGGCATCAGTTCAAGAATCAATTTTTCAGGAAAACACTACTGGCGTCGAATGTTATGGATATTGATCTTAATCTTTCTTTGAAATTTCTCTGTACCCCACTGCCTTGTCTTTCATTATTATTAACTTCCTCGAGACAAAGTCCCCTTATGGGTCTAACAACAACAAAAAAGAACAAGTAAGCTATATTGTCTCAGTCCCAACACCTAAAGGCTAACTACTTTCTTTTTCTAAAGGTTTCACTTCTTGTAAGCTAAAACAGTAAAATGTAATTAAACGAGCTTTTTTCTTTCGAATATCAATGTCGAATTTCAAAAGAGACCCTGGTTGGAATTTTAATTATCTGCGAACTGGACAACTTCGAATTTGAATCTAAACGTTGGACTTTCCTTCTTTGCCTGACGCTATGTTAATTTTTGTCTTCATTTCGTCACTGCGTTTAACCATTCAGTATTGTTTGGAAAAGGAATATATGGGATTCTGTAAAGATATGAATTAAGGTTAATTAATTATAAATAGCACGTACACTATTACTGAAACGTGGAAAGCCAAGTGTCATTAAAGTTTATTTAGTAATCTATGGTCATCGCATTTATAGACATGTGTTAACTTACGACCTGACAAAAATTTGTCTGCCAGGTTATTAGGAGTGATGAAGTAAGGTGAAAAAGCTGTTAGTTCTTTACAGAAATGACAAAGAGTTAGTTGGACATTTTTCAGTTGAGCTTTCTAGCTTGATGAAAAAGGTTTTGAATTCATCATCGGGAAAAAATTAAAGATGAAGATTAGTGGAGAAGAAAGAAAAACGTGGGGCCAATGGAAAAGAACCAAAGAGTCTGAAATATTCTTAACAAGAAAATGAAGCAAGACATCCTCAAACAATTTGAAACATTTTTGCAAAAAAATAAAATTAAGGAAGGAAGAACTGAAAAAGTAAATTATTTCATTGAAACTTGTACGAAGAAAAGGGCCGATCAGAAGTTAATGCTTTTTCTTGTTTCCATTAAGGAGACTTTGCTGAACCTAAAGCTGTTTAAACCCCGTGCGAAGTTATATTAAAATTAGATCAAGGCAAGGGAATATCTGGGGGTGGAGTTTTTCAACGATTTACGGTATGTGGGGCCATAAGAAAAAGGTAATCACTATTACCCTTCTAAACCAAAGACTGCTGTTTTTCTTTGAGTGAAGGTAAGTAGAAGCTTAGCAAAGCTTCTCTCTTTTCGGAATCAAAGGAACACCAAGCTAATGCATACCGATTAAATTCAATACTTAAATGGCGTGTCTTGGCAAACTCCTGTTTGAAATAAATGTTTCAATACGAATTTTACACATTGGCTAACTTTTGTGATAATTTTAGCAATAATGTATTGACGGAATATTTTGAATTGCAAAATTTCTTCAAGTATCTTGCTGAAAACAGCAGCCATTGAAAGGAACCAAATTTTAATGATGTTACTTCGACGATAAACTTTGGGCCTATCAAATGTTTTGAAGCAGGGAGATAACCCTTGAAACTTAGGGTCCTGTGGTAAACAGTGTACCTATTGTTTGGATCTTCCAGAAACATGCACAGAAAAGTTCCATTTTCAAAGCATTTTCATCATTCGAAGAATCACATTAAACATTTCGAGCAGTACAAATGCCTGTTTCCACGAAATATCAAAGTCATAACATACCCTTCTACAGACTTTTTGAATGCTTTAGAAAAATGCAAAGTCCACTGTGGATACCTCCTTCTCGCTTCGTCCATAATATCTAAAATATTGAAAGAACACACACACATCTCACTACAAAAAGATTATAAATGCAATACGTAACTCTGAAAATTCAAATGAAGCACAAAAATACTATTGCTTGTGGGGGTATGTGTTATACTTTTCCTATGACCACTTTATCGTTAAATATTAATAAACTACTGCTACTGTCACAAAGTACCAACTACCTTCGTGGAACTACTGATACCAGAATTTATTGAAAGACATACAGCGATTAATGATTTTGTACTTATTGTTAACTCGCGGGTAGCTCAGAGGGGAAATGTGACTGTTTAAGGTGGAACAGATATTTCATGTCAATATTATGAATGATGCATCAAGATTTCAAGGCAAATTTTATTAGGTAGTTGTGCTAATGATACTAGCGATTGTATAAAAAAGGTTCTATGTTTGGCTATGGTCACTTCCTCAAAGGTAATTTTTTATTCAAAGAAATTAGCTTACAAAAAAGCATGGACTGAGCTATTTCAAAGCTTGGAATTTATTAGATACCCATTTGTTCAAGGGAGGACGTCGCTTCTTCAAGTGCACGAGTTTATTGGAATAATGTCGGTTATTCATGGCCACCTCATTACAAGTACGGATTTTTGATCAGATCAGTCCCAGTAATATTGACCAAGATTGGTGAATACAAATAAAAGCGCGGTTAAGCTATCAATCAAATGCTATACTGGAGAAGTATCGAAGAAAAGTCACCTGAAAACTCTTCCATGCTTAGCGCACCATCCTGGTCAACATCCGCCAATGTAAACAGGATTTCTACGTCTTTATTCATCTTCCTTGCATCCATAGTAGCACAATCACCAATTGCAAAAACACCAGGCGCATTTTTCACCTGGAGGAAAGCATCTGTCAGTAATGCGTTTCTACAAAAAAGTCAACAAAAATTTGATAGTGCATTATACAAAGGTAGTTAAATTAACATTGGCACCATTAATTTGTTTCAATGCCTTGGCTTTCAGGAGTAACGGTTAGGCACTTGGAAAAAATGGCCCAACTTGCTTATTCATTGATAGCTTTTTACAATAATATTGCTAAAAAGCAGGAAATATTCTTGTGGTAAACTCTTTAAATCTCAGGTTTAGTATTTAATGCACATTTACTACATCAGAAAACCAGAAAGGGCACCCTACGTCATTAACAGGAAGCAGTTTGCTAAACAATTTAAAACTTGTTTTCATAACAAATTTACAAACAATTAAAAAAAACGGTATATTTGAATTGTATCTTTAAGACCCCAAGTCAATCAAGGTAGCATTCGTTCGTTGGTGAAAGAGTGGGTGAAGGAGTGCACATATGAATGTAATGAAATGAATGGAGAAGAATGAGTTGAGTGAGGAAACTGAAGTGTAGTGGAGTAAGTAGCGTGAGCAGAGTGAGTAGCTAAAACGTTAGACCAAACTTAATCAAAGATACTGCAGGATCATTTAATAATACATCTTCACTTCCTGTGTTACTGACTCGCTCCCACAATCCATTTCTTGATTTGTTAAAACTGGCCTGGAAACCTCACACCAATCATAATTAAAGTAGTTTTTTGTGTTCCAACACAAATTATTGCAGCAGTCGTCTAGTGGTTAAATCAACAGATTATCCGGTTCGCAGTTTAAACCCAGCCAGGTCCTAGGACATACTGCGTCCAGTGTGTTTCTCCGTTATGAGTGGCAAACCACTGAGTTTGTTTTTAGAGATAGAATTGGAAGAGCAAAGAAATCAATAAAGTGAATGAAAGATTAAAAAGTACAGAGAAAAAATCAAACAAGAAAAGTAACCCTCTGAGCTAAGAAGGTAACAAAGCCTCGCTTAGAATCAAAGACCTGGAAAAAAATTGCAATGCAGATTCCTGGGCAAGTTTGTAAACCATACATTTAAACAGCTACAATTGATGCAAGTTAATTTAAGTAAAAGTGATGATGTAATCAACATTCTGGTTACGTAAGTACCTTTCCAGGCAAACTAATTATTTTAATCTCCAGGAAAACATCCTGAAAGGTTTTCTAAAGACGTCATTTGAAAATGGAATTTCAATTTCAAAATTTTGAATCTTAATTTCCGATTTGTGGTCAGCATTGTCCATGCTCAGAGTGAATTCTAGCTTTAGCTGAAAATCGAATTTTTATCAAAATAACCTTGAAAATTAGTTATTGTGTGCCTGTATCATCTTCGATTACACAGTCCCCTTTTCCTCAAAGGTGCAAATGGCTTAACGGCCCTCAAAAGAGTTATTGTTAATGGCTTGATACATATAAAGTGAACAGAAGTGTAATAAAGTCTGCAAACTAACATCATTTACAAAAGAAAAATTAATTCATTTGGTAGCTCTAAATACGAGCAATTGTAAAGGAGGGTAGCGATTGATGTTTTTACACTTCTCTGCATGTAATATTAAGAAAAACAAACCCATGTAAATAAAAAACTCTGTCTTAAACACAAAACTAGCAACACCAGCCAGGTTGTATTTCTGTAACAAAAGGCAGTGGCTTGAACGGGATGCAGAATTGTAATTAAAATGTTGGTGGATATTGTAGAGCATACGCAATCTGTCTATATGGAAACATACCTATTTGTTTGTTCGGGTATTTCTTTAATCAATGCCTTTGTTATAGGCCTTGGAGCAATACCTGCAGCCCATACACACATTCCATAAGGAATACAACTTTTCTCTTTTGTTTTCGCGTCCATAATCTGCATTTCTTTTTCATCAACCCCTGTTACAAAAGTACTCTTGATCAACGTTATGTTATCTGAAGAAAATTTATCCTCCACATAGTCACTAATCTGCGAAGAAATACAGCAAAGAAAATAATGTACTGCTGGTGAGAGAAATCAAACTTGAGAGCTATTATATTACCAAAGAGAATTTTCACACATTCCATTTCTAACAATAAATTCCATAGGTGCTTTTTTTCAAAATTTCGATAGCTTAATGAAACCTAGAATCTTGGGAAACGGTCATTCCTAGATGCTCATCACTCTTTCCAAAAACGTATAACACGTATGCAAAAGCTTGAATCACATTAAATAATTTCTTTTTTGGTTTATCCCTTCTCTAATGCATGATATAATAGTATACATACATCCAGCTTCAAGAAAAAACAATAAACAAATATCTCTGACATCTTTCCTTTCTTTCAATGTTACGTTCTAAAAAAAATCATTGTTTTGTTGTTTCATTCAATTATTTAATGATCATCTTTGACCTGGTAGAGCTTTTAGTACCTTAATATGTTGACTCAATTTCATGTTTTCACTATGGAATTTTAGTGGTCATACGAACCCTTCTTGAATGCCTCTTTGGCCTATTTCCCGAAGGACCTGCAGGTATGGGACATACCTGTATGTACATATCTCCATAAATATCAACAAATCCTTATAATTCAAATAAGTGCAAATATACCATATTTATATGTAATCTATAATAATCGGTCTATTCATGCAGTTTAAAAGTTCAAAGTCTGTGTTTATATAAGACGGGGGCAATACGTATTACCTTATGGTTAGAAAGGGCAAAAATACTGAAATGTGACATCACAATAGGGCCAATATTACGGAGAATACAACGTCTAGTGGTCTTAAAACAGCACTATTTTTATGTAAGTAAGTCACTGGAAGGAAAAGTACGAGCACATTTCATTAACACCTTCTCATAAATCATGTGTAAAATTAAATAAATAACCAGTTTTTATCAAAATGCCAAAAGCCAAGCTGTACATCGTACAAAAACTGTTCTATTATATTGAAGTTGCAATGGAATGTATAACAAAATGTTTGTATATATAATACTAGTAAATTGTATTACAGCTTTTTGGAATACGTTAATTGAATATTTTTATTTGTTGTATTTGTTTTATCAGCCTTGCACATCCTAAAATTTCATTTAAACAAAAAAACACATCATGGAACCATTTTTAAAAAATAGTGCTTTCCGCAGATTTGTTTTATCATTTCATTCAAGGTGTCATATATCTAATAATAACAATAACAACAATAATAATAATAACAATAATAATAATTAAAATAACAAGAAGAATAATGACAGAAATCAAAGTAAGAAGAAAAAAAATAAAAATAAGTATTCGAATACAAATAAAAATACTTATAAGTGCTTTAAAACCCATCTACCTTAATTCAAATATTTAACTACAATTTCACACAGTATTCTGCTTTGTACAGGATGGACGAATTAAATAAGGTTACATTTATTCAAAGTGAAGTAGTTCCAGTGCAATCCAATCCTTGACTCGTCGATGAGATTTGTGATAGGAACACCTGATAACTGTCTCTGTAATTTTTCTTAGAATTCGTTTATAATAAAGATTTTAATTTTGTAAAAGGCTATTAAAACTGTCCATGTCTTTTGAATAGAAACCAAAGGAAGAAAGCTCAATAAAAATCAGTTCGACAGTTTTACCTTCCATCTTTCACGTGCTCCTTCTGGTATTCGTAATGGGTGGTTTTGTACTCCGGTGATTTGACGAGGCACGTTTCATAATACATTGTCAGCTTAATGAAGCACATTTTCAAAGACGTCATAAAAACTAATTTCGGTCGCTGTGTATACGTGACAAGAGTTTCCGTGTTTAAATGTCCAGGAATGTCAACCACCAATTATAAACGTTAAGAGAATTGATGAAATATGAAACAATTGTGTTCAACACCGTGTTATTACGCCATGTGTATCTTTGTAGCTTGGCAGCAGTTGTTAAGGATTTGATGTATGACGATGATGATCATAATAATAACAACAATAATAATATAATGTAAGCAAAAACTTTTGAAAAACGAACAATCGTATATCTTTAATAAAATAAATACATTGTTCTTGTAAAATGAAAACAAATTTCGGTAGAACGCTCACTAAAATCATAGATTTAACTACGAATATATTTGTTATTTTACGACTGTAAGTTTACATTTCTGTATTCAGTCATTTCTTATTACCGTTCAGTTATAACTAAGATAAAAGAAATCTTAAAACTTTGGTACTCCATGTCTATTTGGTAATGAAATGTTTATCGAAAATTCAGCCGACTCTTGAATATTTTTACTCAAAATTTGAAGCTCAAAATTTCCAGCTATCTAGCCTCAAAAAACTCAGTAGAAGTTAAAAGCTGATCTCAGAAATTTGGTCATTTTCTACATTCAAAAATACATAAAGATTATACATTGATTATATGTGAAAATTTAACGTAATAATGAAAGCTCTCCTGTATTGTTTTAGAAGACATCTGGCCGTGCTCAACTACGAGAATGCTGTCCTCTCCCTCTTTATCTTGGCCAGAATAAGTAGGCTGGGTTTTCAAAAAAGCTAGACTGTGTCAAACTCAGAATATTGCTGACAAGAAGCAGGGAAAGAGATAGGGAGAAAACTTTGGCTTTGTTGCATATTCAGGAACAAGAAATGCTACCTTTGCCCAAAGAACAGAAAGAGCAGTAGAAATGTAGAATGGCATTTAAATGTACTTAAGCGACTATGCTAATGGTAGAATAAAGTTAAACAAACAGACCTTTAAAAGACCTAGTGAAACTTGATGTCCACAAGGATGTCTATTTGTAAGTTTATACTAGGATCAAACAATGTGTATAAGAACACATGGTGAATGTAGTGCTTACATGAATAAAGAAAGAAAAGTTACAAAAGGGTGTGTACTGTCCCCAGATCTATTTAATTATTATAGCGACCTCGTTTTTAAAGAAGTGAAAAATGGATGAGGTTTAATAATTGGTGTGGAAAACGTAACAAATCTGAGATACGCCGATAATTCAATAATGAGTTGGAGGAAACCACGAGGGATCTTCAAACCTTGTAAATATAAAAATATGAGAAGGCAAGAAGACAGAATCACCTACTAACTGCAAAATGACAGAATGTATGGTTATCTTAAAAAATGACTCCAAGACATAACCTCAAAAGCAAAGGTACAGAAAAAAAATCAAGGTCTCTTCTTTTAATACCTCAGTGACTCTTTCACAGAAAATGTGGTAGAAATTGAAAAAATCAAGGTTTGGAGAGGTAGATAAAATCCCTATAAATCCGTCTCTCGGCATAAAGACCAAAATGCGAGTGCTTAATTGCTATCTCTACCCCGCACTGACTTATGGAAGTTGGGCTTGGTTTATAACATCAGACAAGAAAAATCGACTAGAGGGCTTTGAAGTGTGGTTAATAACAAAGAATGTTGAAAATCCCATAAACAGAATAAGTTGCAAATATGACTTGAAAAGACCCAATAGAAAATAATCAAGGAGATAATCACTAAACTCTTCTCAATATATGGCTGAGTGGGTTGAGTATCATAACAAAGAATAGAGGGGACAACGAATCTCACTGGAATATGCCTCTCTCAATTTTCACATCAGCAAGAATGTCATTTCTATAACTCACTTCAACTTTCCAAGACTTTATACTATCGTTCTATAATCGATCCATGCTAATGCTAGGTTTTTGCTTCTTATTTTGTGGATAAACAACAAATCTCCAGTTCCAAGGAATCCCTTTCTGCAGCCCTTTTGCTCTCCTGATAGTAAAGATCTTTGTTCGAGAAATGTCTATGTCCCTCATGCAATTATTTCAGTGAGAATTTTCCAAGCTAATGGCAAACATAGCATCGATTTGCATTTGCTTCGAAAATTTCCTTAGGATGGATCTTTCTGCATCAGCACTGTTCTTCCTTCCGTCATCCATCCTGGCACTTTTCCTTTTTTTTAAGCAATCTGGAAGGTTGTCCTTTAAACTCTTTGGATACTCGTCAAGTATTTGAATCAGTATCCTTGAACTATATCTAGTCTGTGTGCTTTCCAATTCGTAGCAACTTTCTAACTTTTTCTTTAGTAAATTCAATCATTTTCAGTTTTTCTCGCCTTTCCATCTCGCTTGTAAAATTTGGAACCACTTTGCTTCCTTATTATGTTCCATCATCTTACTCCAGATTAAAGACCAGTGGCCCCGTGCTTGCTCTGAGTGGGCTGCTTGGTACTCCTTTTTTTCATTACAATTAACATTCTGATAGCATCGTTTCTAGTTATTTTGAAACATTCTGTTTTAAAGGCTTTGGCTCATTTGATCACTGTACCGTTTAATTTTAGCAGTTTTTACTGCAATTCTCTGCGTAATTTCTTCCCTTACGACGCCTACTCGTGCTATATTTTGTAACGATACTGTAAAGCATAATCATTATTAAATAATTATACTGGATGGTCCGTATATATAATTAAAAACCACTGGCTTTATGACTCTGTATGAGCACCCAACACTGGTGCCATTTCGTACAGCGGAAACCAAGACAAAATTCAAGTAAGGCATTTGGCAGCTGAAGGGGTGAAGGATTGGCTGCGTTACGATACCATTAACCAGATTAGGGCTAAATTTCTATTTGCCCTTTGGCAAAGCAAAGTTACGGTAGCCTACCAACTGGGAACATGTTTACCTTAAAATATTACTCAAGGTAGGCTGGTCTCGTAAGCTATGAACAGCAGTCAGCCTAGGAGAGGGAAAGCTTTTAACACAAATCATGACAGATGCAGCCCTTCAGCTCTAGGTAACAAACCATGCAGTGAAGGCTGAAAAAGTATTATACCGGTATCCCAAGTTATATCTCACAAAGAATGGCCATCAAATTAAAACAATAACCCGTTATCCGTCGTTCAGGCCAACAAAGAGTGGATCCCTCGGAGGTTTTCTAGTCAAGGGAAGAAAACGGCAGCCGATAAAAATGTCTTCCTTACATCTTGATCAGGAAGACGGTCACCAAGAAATCCATCAAATTGACTCAAAAAATGTCGAGGGGGAAATAAAAGTAGTAAATGGATAAGAAAAATGCATAATAACAAACGAAAACCTTCAACTTTTCCCTACAAAATTCTGATGGTTATGACTCGGACAACGTTTTTGACATTAAAAAAAGGCAAGAATACGGATGTGATAACTAACGTAGATGCTAAAAAATTGACTAAAGTAAGAAAGACGTGATATATTGAAATAAAGGACTGGCTTTAGCAGAATAGAACTAAATCAAACTAAATTTCAACGTAGCTTAACAGACTCTTATGTGAGCAAGATACTAATAATATTGTCGACTTGGGTCATGAGGACACTGTAGACATTGCGATTAATATTTTAAGCTCTGGATATGATAAAGCCGATAAAAATAGAGATATTGAAAAGAGGTAACCTGCACAAAGAAATTTATCATACAACTATAAATATTACTTTCAAATTCTTTTGTGATCGCGTAACTAACAATTTCCAGGAGGAGGGGCCTTGATCCGGTCTTTGTGGCATTTCTCGTTTGTCTCCCTAGTTCTCATTAGTCTCTGTGACTGAAACATTAATAAAGTAATGGGTGAAGTCAGCTGTTGTGAAAGACAAAATGTAGTGGAAGAGTAACTAAAGAGGATGTATTATCTTCCTAAAGGAGTTTCTATAGCAGTTTAGTTTTTATTTTGAAGGTACTGTTATTGAAAAAGGAAATTCTTTGTCGTTACGCAGTTCGAATTTTGTATTGACTCCGTTCTCGACACGACAAGATGTATTTGTCCAACAGTGAGTGGAAGTTTATCGTTTTCTGTTCCTTGAAAGATGAAATTTTGGGGCTCTTTAAAAACTTCTATTTTTCTCCTATTTATGTGGAATAACTAAGTTAATCTTGTGCCCTTCATTAACGAGAACTGCGTGTTTTCTATAAAAAACATTGGGGCAGAAAAGATATGTAAACAAAAGCCCAGGCAAGATATAAGACACATGGTGTGTTTAAGGAGTAAAATAATTGTTGGATTTATTTTCTTGTATTCGTCAAAACTATCGCCCTGATCTTGGAATTTACAATGATAGAGATAGTCAAAATCCTAAATAATAAAAACTATATATTTTTATTCAATAAATTAAACATTAGGTACGCAAAAGTCTTTCCAGAGACGAATGTTGCAAACCAAAACTTTTGTCAGAAACACTTTTTTGGGGACGGTATGTTCGCGCATTTCGTCTCTTGCTGACCGTATACGTATGGATGAAAAGTCTGTAGAAGATGAAACTATTAAAGGTATGGTGAGTGTCAACATCACAGCGATGTTTGAAAATAGGCAATTTGATGAAAATAGGCAATTTGATGAAAATATGAACCCTTACCACTACAAGAATGTCCTTAGGTCAGCAAACAATGCAGTGAAAAAACGTGTTATATAGGAATGCTTGACTATACAAAATTACACTTGATTTTTTACGTAACCCTTAACGTTTTTAACCTAAACTTGGTGCAAACAGATTACAGAAAAAGAAAAGCTTAGCATAGTGAACAAAAATGGAATAAAAATGGAGAAACAAATTAACTTAAACAGTCAGAATATTTTTTAAAAAGCACATATTAAAAAACAAAGGAAAAACACAAAGAAGATTTTAATATTACAAGTAAAGGGTGCAACGATTACTATCCCATGCTCATGAAATAAAATTTCATGTCAGATCTTTGAGATAAAAGCTTATATATTTTTCATAAAGGTTGGCAAATTAACGATATTTTTTGACAAAGTACCATTTGTGAAGTGATATTCTTTTGAAATAGCATCTGAGGTACTGGGAAAATGTTATTATGTAAATTTAGAATGGATCAACGCCACTAGACGAGATAATCGGGGAATACAACAACAAGAATGAAAAAGCTTTAACAATAAGAAACTCAAAGAAGCCATGCGTAAAACACAAAAGATAAATACACGTGGGTTAGCAATTGCATTAAAACTGCTGCCGGATTTTTGTTCAATGTTAAAACCAAAATAGTTGTTCCAAAAATTATGACAGGCATGAAGCAGTACCCTTCCTTATACCTAAACCGTTTCTAAAAACACTGCATAACCTGACATTTGTTTGCTTCAATCATTGAATTCTATTAGGTAAATGCTACAGTTATTAAATGAGTGTATTGCATGCACGTATTGTTGTACAAGACTGAAACAAACCAACACTTCCTTCAGACGTATTATTAATTGCCTATGGTAAAGTATTGTATTACAGTTTTCATTTCATGGCAAAAGTTTTTTATTAGGAATGACGCTAATGGATGTCTACTCTATTGTTACCACATTCCCAATACAATAATAATTAAATACTCACTGCTGCATCATATGTACTCAAGATTTTGTTAAACCCATCAATAAGTGAGACACTGATGTAATCCTCGAGGTGTGGATATAATTTACGCAGTTCAGTCTTAGCAAAGTCCCGTAATTCAGCTGCAAATTCAACTCCTGTAAAATTGATACAAAAGCATAAGTGCTCAATATAACAAAATGAACAATTTGCAGATTGCCTGTGACGTTCAGCATTTGCAGCTTCATAAAACTAATTCCTTCTTCGATTTCTTTCAGTCCACCAAATAATGGATAGCTGGGGATGCTAGTAACAATGTACTTCCATCAAGACAAAAAAATACCAGGAAATGACATCTGGATGCCTCAATTTTTTATATTATTCAGTTACTTATTATTTAAATATTATTTCTATAGGAATGCAACCGACTAAAAATAAACTGTTGATTCTATCAAGAAGTATACCATGAAGATAATCGAAATAAACTTAATACACATAATAAACACAGTGAGATTGTGTTGGCTAACAAGGAACATAACGTTATCGAAATGAGTAAAGAAAACCACATGAAATGAAGAAAACAAGGGGAAATGGTCTGACAAAAATAAGAAAAATAACCAGTTATATCCGGGGGTATCAAAGTAACAAACATTTTACCCTTCACCTATCTTGCTTAATACGGTATATCTTCTTTCGGTACATATCGTGCAATAAAACGCCCTTTAAACGAAAGAGCATCTACTTTTTCCAACAGGGAAACAATGACCTGAACGATTTACAAAAAAATCAATAACTTGTTCCATGACCCATTTAGGCCCAACAGGCAAAAGGTTTGTCAATTAAATAGTTTAATTCCGTCATGGAATGATAATATACCGAGAAACTAAATAATTTGCTGGTAATACACTACAGTAGTACATCGGGTAATTTAAATAATTATGTTGATATATCAGCCATTTTGATGGGTTAGATCAGTGATTTAAACTATACCATTGTAGATGTTATACTTTACTGACATCATATACTACAGATATAAGCTAAAACCATGAAATTTTGACGAAATTTTGGCCCAAGTGATATCCAATGTCACCTTATCTACCGAAACATAAGCCAACTATTGAAAGTTAAAGGTAGTAAAACAATCAAATAGCCTGAAGCAATAATAAACAGAAATATTTACAACAATGCAAAATGCCACCTGAAAAACTGTATCTACATAAAGTCAGCGGTATGGTGTCATTTTCTCTGCAATAACGAGGACTGAACAGTTGAAAAACTGCAGTCTGGTCAATAAACAATGTCAGAAGAAAAGCTATAAATTATCAAAATCAACCTGAAACTAAATATCACCCATAAAAAGGAGCTCGTTTACTTGTAAGTTGCTTATAAAACTACGTAATTTCTGTTTTATTACATAATAAAAAAGAAAATGAAGAAGAAAATACAGCATTCCTCCAAATTTCTTAAAACGTTGAAAACTGCAGCAGTATCTGCCGAAATTACAAGCTGACAATATCCGTCACCCAATTCCACAGAATTTGCCAAGCTGATTACTTTATCCTTCAGTCAACTTCCGTGGAATTCAGTGATGGGTATCGTCAATGTTACATTTCTCAACCAGCTCCGAAGTACAAGATAAGGCTGATAAATCTAAGTGCTAACCATAACGAAACTCGAAAACAAATCCCTATCCTTTAGCCAAGTAATGAATACTTGACCAGGTTATGAAAAATATATATTTTGGAAAGTAGATGACAGGTTAATAGAGATAAGACTGACTCAAAGATTACGTTTTCACAGATTCAGATAAGTCTGATGAGAACCAATAATCTTCAATGGATCACAGTAAATCTGTCAAAGATTAAAGTACCATTAGCAGGGATGAAGGACCGAGGCTACACTCGTCTGGTTTTAAAAATCTTTACTGTGCCTAAAGACAAAAAACAGTGTGTCTTTACCAAGCAATTCAAAACAGAAAACTGGTTTACAATGATGTCGGAAAAGATAAATTATAAACTTAGCCTTCGGGGGCAATATTAATCATCTATAAGCACCTTTGTGGATTTAACTTTAAGTGGTGGCTGCTGGTAAGTAAGAGCTTTTTTACATGAAGACTAGAGAATGGTGGTCGGTTGAAACTTACCTTTTTACTATTTTTCGAGTTAGGTAATAAAAAATTATTGTGGCAAAAAATGCGGTGAGGCTGAAGACCATAAAAATGCAATTTTCAAATCCTCTGTCAAACCCAAAGCTACTGTAGCACTGTATTTTTACCAGATAATTAAAAGCCAAAGACTGGGTCTGAAAAATGTTAGGCAAGATCAAGACCAGACCTGGCATTTGCAGGGCAATAGTGGTAGTATAGTGCTAAGAAATACTTGGCTCTTAAAACGGATATTTATTATTAAGAATAAGGGAAATGTAAGTTTTCATAAAGACGAGAAGACCGTTTTAGCATTGTGAGCAATTACAAAATCATTCTTCATACGAATCTATGTTATAGTTAGTCTAATATCGTTGTTTTCGGCATATTTTGTGCCCTATTAAAGTTAGAGGTGCATATGATACTTGAAAAATGTTAACACGAAATATTGCTTTTGGTGACTTCCGGCCACTTCTAGTCGCAAAAATTACCAAAAACCCTTTGAAATAGCAAACTTTTCTAACGGAATAAAATTGCAAAGTTCTTCAGACCGCTATAGACAACAGGCATTAAGTAGGAGGTAAAAGGGGTTAGAAGGATCAATAAGGGTTAGTAAGGATTAGAAGACGTTAGAAGGGATTATTTTGGTTTAGACGGTGTGGTAAGGGTTAATGTAGATTAGTAAGGTTAGTAGGGGTTAGTAGTGGTTAGTGGGGATTACAAGGGTAAGTAGGGGTTAGTAGGAGTTATAAAGGATGGGTAGGGGTTAGAAGGGGGTCGTAGGGCAAACTGGCTTATTTCGTTAGTCGTAAATAAGTATCTGTACTATAGGAAACCTATATCTTCTGATTTTCAACTAGTGAGGCTATATTTGGCTAGTAAAATCACTGGGTTTTTTTAAAACCATGTTCGTATATGACTTGCAGAAAAAAGGAAACGGGGGAAATAATTGATAGCTCATATAAAATAGTTCCCTAGAAACATGACTCTATTAAACTGACAGGAAGAAACACGTGAGTAAAAAATCTCAAGAATGAATCCATATTACTAATACAACAATTTATATGTACAATAAAACACATCTGATTCTGTTTTATTCCTTTTGCAACTTTTTATCAAGATTGATGTAGCCATCATTTTGCAATACACTTTTGCCTATTTTTCAAAAGTTTTATTTGCTATATTTCTGCGAATATACTTACAAAGAAAATAACTTTCACATCTGTGAAGAAAGAAAGATCTAGATATACAAATTAGGTTTTTTTCTCCTTAAAATGCCGTAATGGATCTTTTCTAGCCTAGGCCTAAGCTGAAATGTGCCACTTGATTGTACTACCCTAACTACAAAGTTTCATCTTTCAAAAGCACATGTCTATCTGATAAACAGGCGAGGGTCAGCATAAAGATAGGTCAGAAATTAGAAAAGGAAAGATAGAAATTATTGAATTTGTTGGAATAAAATACCTATCAAACGAAATATCACAAACCTTATTGTTATAACACTGTTCTGCATGTTTGATGCCATTTGAAAGATTGGGATCGATGTTTTTTACATCTTAAGTAAAGCACGTTCTGTGTCTATTCCCACTTTCACTAGAAGTAATATTGCTAACACTTGTAGTTATAAATTTTCTTTTCACATTAACAATACTTGTGCTTCTCTCCACAAGCAAACTAAAAACAAGCTTTTAAACCATTTTAATTTAGAGCGTTAAAAGACATACGGGTTTTTCAAATTTTCTCACTTTTTTTAATTATAATTATTAGTCTTTTAGCTCTTCCTCTGAAACATGAAGAAGCTAACTAGGCAGCACATATCTAACCTTTTTAGATTACAATTTACAATTTCATTGGGACAAAAATGTCTACACATTAAAAATAAACCTCCTAAAACACAGACTTTTAAAATTTTAATAAAAAATAATTTTTCGTCAGAATTTTTGTAAATTGCAGGGTCATGTACAAGAGCGATAGTGAACAGACAAAAAAGTATATGCGGCCATAGATAGTTATTAGGGGGGGAAATATGGGGTCTAGTACTTCCGTGCTTATAAAGGGGTCCGATCCTTGACACTCTTCTATTGTAAGCTCATCTTTTACTGCTTGGCTACTAATACAAAAAAAAATCCAACCCCCCAGTCAGAGTACACAAATCAAGTAGATCAATAAAATACAGAATCGAAGTACTTACCAGTTGGTCCCCCTCCTACAACAACAAAATGAAGCAATCGCTTTTTCTCTTCTTCGGATTGATCAGGAAATGCTGCCGATTCAAGTGAATCCACAATATTTTTTCTAATCTTCTGAACATCAGTAATGTCTTTTAAATAATGTGTGTACTCATCGACACCTTTGATATTGTAAGTATTTGTTTCTGAGCCAACAGCAATAACAAGGATGTCATAATCTAGCTCAAATTCAGACGTTTCTCCCCTTATTCCTGCACAGCGAAGAAAAATAACAATAAAAACTTAATATTTCAAGCAGCTCATAATGAAGTAGAAAGGCTGAAAGACCACATAAGTACTAACCAGTATATGCTCTAAAAACTGAATATGTTTGAATGGTACCATTTCTTTTGATATACCTTTACTAGGGTTTTAATTGCTTCCTAAATAATTGTATATCAATCATCAATAATATTTCACCTGTCACGTTTTTATGTAGCAATGTGTTACCATATATAAAGGCTAAAAACTTATCGCGTTAAATGAGAAGACTAGATAGACAAAAAAGTGGAGATGACGCTTAACAATGGGTGAAATGAACAAAATTTGATGAATTAGGAAGGCGGTTTTAAGGCATTGCATTTGAACATGTCATTGTAACAGCCATCAGAAAAGTAATCTTTTGGAAACGGTCTTTAAACGAAACTTTGTTAATGGAAATTCCATTTAATATTAGGAATACAAAGGAAGAAAAGATAGTATTTTTTTACCTTTAAAGAGGAGTTCTTGATATGACAATTGTATGAGACAGCACTAAGATTTAACCTCATTCATGCACTTACTATGAAAATAAAGAAGAATTACTAAGATTTTGGTCACAAGAACTGTTTAAAGAGAAACCATTGCCAGCTGTGTCATCTGCATTGATGTTGTTGAAAAATGACCTCAGAATATAATTACAAATATCATTAATACAAATTTTAAAAATGTTTGGGTCTAAAAGAGAAACTTCAGGCACGCTGGCTTTGATACTATGTACTTTACATTTTTACCACTTAACACCTACTTTCGTAGATCTATCAGGAGGATTTTGACGGTTGAAAAAACATTTCCGGATGTTCCATATCAAGCAAATTTGTGAAGCAACCCTTGGTGCAAGACCTTATCAAAAGCCTTAGATGCGTCGAAAGCTTTCCGTTAGAAACAAAGTTACCACCAAGGTTCACTTATCTTACATGATATACATTCACCACGTCAGGACTAGCTTTTTCAGTACAGAACTAATATTGTTTGTCACCAGATAGACTTTTTTATGTTATTGATAACGTCTTGATTTATCACAGTACTTGCACTTCTTCACTGGAACATTGCATAAAATAAATTAATGTGAGGAAGGTCCTACTGAAGTCCAAGAAAAACAGAAACGTTTTATCTTCCAATAATCTTTTGTGATCACAATCTTCAGAGACTAGTGTGGCATCTCAGCGACTTTTATCTATTACTTGTGTAAAAGATTCCTTGAAAACATCCAGGGTTCTGAAAACGCTATTTGCAGTTATGCTCTTAAACTTCATTCTTGTGGCTGATCCTCCAGATATTCTTTGGATAGTCACCATCTGACCTTTTCCATGATAATATAATGTACAACATTAACAAAGTTATTTGTGGTGTATGGTTTTAGGGGCGAATAAGAACGAAATGCAGTTGATTATTACTGAAATTTCTCTTTTGGTCTTTAGGTACACACACATATACGTAGATAGATAGATGGATGGGTAGATGGATAGATAGATAGATAGATAGATAGATAGATAGATAGATAGATAGATAGATAGATAGATAGATAGATAGATAGATAGATAGATAGATAGATAGATAGATAGATAGATAGATAGATAGATAGATAGATAGATAGATAGATAGATAGATAGATAGATAGATAGATAGATAGATAGATAGATAGATAGATAGATAGATAGATAGATAGATAGATAGATAGATAGATAGATAGATAGATAGATAGATAGATAGATAGATAGATAGATAGATAGATAAATAGATAGATAGATAGATAGATAGATAGATAGATAGATAGATAGATAAATAGATAGATAGGTATGTATATATATAAATAGATAGATCGATAGATGGATAGATAGATAGGTAGATAGATAAATAGATAGATAGATAGATAGATAGATAGATAGATAGATATGTATATATATAAANAGATAGATAGATAGATAGATAGATAGATAGATAGAATGAAAGAAACACATACCCAAGATTTTATGTTGAATGAAACCATATTTTGATTTACTACGAACAATTTCTTCCTTTCCCTTAATGGTGGGGATATAGTACATTGAACTATTAATAATGTTCTTGTTCAATGTTCAAGAGAAATTAGGATTGCGTTTGACTTTTGGAACTTCGTGTTGAGGACTACGCATAGTTGGTACAGTATGAACTGTACATTATTTGGTCTTTATTTATTAATTTTTCCTTTTAATTTTTGTGAATAGAAAATTATATAACACAACGTTTGGGGTGATTGGCAGTTAAATATTAAACGTTCAAACCTAAGCAGGCTAACATATAATAGATAATAGAACATTTAACTTTAAGAATTATAGAACAACAGCATTTAAACGTCTGAAAATTAAGTTTGAGTTTACTTGAACCAACTTTGTGAGCAAAATTTCCATATTTGAAAAACTTTAACTTCGAAATTAGTGAATAACTATAGTCTTTTAGTTCAAACAAACCAGTTAGCTCCAACAGTCACAAAAATAAACGGTTAAAACTGATGCCATTGCCAAACCATTAAGGTACAATCTCACTTCAATTTTATAACATACAGTTATTAATTCAAATCCCATAGTGTCAGATTCCTTGCTTCCTTAAGACCCCCTGTGCAATGGGCTCTTACCATTAGGTCATAAATTATAAACATAAATTATAAACACTGTATTACATTATTGTATAACCATAGATTTATGACGCGGCTCCAAGCTTATCGGCCATATCTGCTTGTATATTCCATACATTATGAATGAGAAATAGAGGCATTGAAATAAAGGTAGCTTAAGACAAATAACAGAAACTGCTCTTTGGTTATTGAGTATTATTGAGTATTATACATGGCACAGTGGACTGGATACATTTAATCATATTGTATCTTATTGACGTTGTTTTATGAAACAAACCAAGCTAAAGGAAATTTATCACATCGTGTCGTACCTGGCACAATATACATACACAGAAAAACCCGTAGCTATAGATCTCTTTAAAAGAAGATAAAAAAAATCACTTATTGCACTGTCACAATCATATTCATCTGATGTCATTTCTTCTATTTAGGAAAACAAATTTTTGATCATGCTTGAAAACACAACCAGGTCCAGAAGGTCAACCAGACATGGCCAAATTATCGCTACTGCACACCGCGATCTTGGATCTTTTTATTTCTCTTTTCATTGACACAAGATTGTCTAGTAACACCAAGTAATACATACAACTGTATAATCCATTTAAATGTCATCACAAATAGTGGAAAATATGAATGAAAATATGAATGACGAACACGACGAAGATACCAACTACCTAACGACGGCTACCATGTCAATGATACTAAAAATGAAACAACAACAGATGGTTATGCAGGAATAAATGACGATGCTTATTTCACGACCACTCCCAAACTCAGCATCAGCATCCACTCCACCAATGGACCGACATCGATGCTCTAACCCTAATCAGCCAACAATTTCTGCTGATAGTGCCGACAGCAAGTTGATGATTTTTATCAACGTACAGCAGCGGTACAAACAAATGACTAAGCTAACCAATGCACAGGGGGTTCGGAGTGAATTGAGATCAGCATGCGATCCTACAGCAAATGAAATTATATTTAATTTTGTCTGTCCCGACGCTCTGAGCAATGCAACAGAAAAAAACTCTTAGCTCACATCAAATCTGTAGCTATTAAGACCACACACCCAGATGTGTATAGCGAACAATTTTTTCCATGTGTTGGAGTGACGGGGAACCTGCCACACACTTCATATTTCATCTGAAATTGCATGCAATGCTATGTAACTTCACACGGAATTGGCATTGCACAAACCATGATTGTAAAATACCTTACTCTGAAAACATGAGATCATGTCCCAAGTAATGGCTAGTCTACTGAACTCGTCCCATTAGAAGCAATTCCTTCGTAAAATAGCCACAATAACCTCACTGCTGCAGATACCACAACGACTGCTAGTCTTCACATCAACCACTCAGGCAATACCACATTTCAAACCAGAGTGTTCCTCCTTTGGGGTAGTACCAATCAAATTTGAATACCAGCGCAATTAGCAAAGAAACCCCAGAGTAAAACCGATACAAATAATTTTTCATTCAAGCGCTAATACAACTCAGATAACTGCAAAAGCTGCATGCGTAAGAGACACCCAAAAGGACGTGACCAAAGCTTCTTCCAGCGGCAGAGTGTTTATAACTGGGGCAAGCTCAACCATCTTATTATGTATGCCAGAACACTAAAAGGAACTCAGCTGAAGACGACGACAGAGTCTGTCAAGCTTAACAAAAATCCAATGATACCCGATTTTTATCCTCGATCATCACAAACACCTCATTCAGACCAGCCAACGGCTTACCCCATGGCCTGAAAAAATGTAACTAAATAATCCCAGAGAAGCCTGAAGCACAGCCCACAGTCTAAATTGAGAGGTCTATAGCACCATAGCCAACCGCAAGCTAGGTAAATCTATCTCAACAACTCCAAAAATTATTAGTTCAGCAATCGCAGATATATGAGCCGAAGCATATCGCAAGAGTTGAAGTGGTGTCAGAGCTACATTGGAAAACAGACCACTTGAAAAAACAACAACACCATCTAAATGGTCTCATGATGACAGTTTGAATATCAGAGGTGGTTTACTGGCACAAATGAGAATGAACTTCTTCACTATTACTGAAAAAAAGTATATCATAATGTAAAATGGCTATTTTTAAACCAGTCAGCCTTAAAGAAACTATATATTGTGCCTCCCAACTTTCCTGGCCACCACGCAGGCAGCTAAATCAATATTATTTATCTTACTGGTGACTGATTCTACTCCTGAATATGAATGCCCTCCTAAGCCCCCATGACCACCTGCCTTACCCAGCCAGACCAAAATATAAAAATGACACTGACTTTATTTTGCCAAATAAGTATTTAACACATGTCAATATTAATGTCTACAAGCAATGTCAGACAAAACCCTCAAAACATCTTTCTTGAGGAACCACACACCTAAAACACTGCACATACCAATACTAGTACCACATCATTTTGAAGGGATGATCAAGCATCAACTGGCCAATGTTGTTCCCTTCAGATCATTCAGTCTGTGTCTGTAGGAACCCCAATAACTTGTGTCCAATATGATGGTTAATTTGCTAAAACCTGAACCCTGCAACTAAAAGGGAGGCCCACTACACATAAGCACCATTCACCATAATAAGTGTGATTGCAGTAGACACAAAGAAAGCTGGACTTAATGCATGGAATGTCTAACACAGTATATTACTCACTGAAAGGGAATACTACCATCTTTATCACCAAGAGGGGAAGATACTGATATCTATGTGCTCCCAAGGGTCTCATGGTTTCCATGATCAAGTTATTCAATGACATTACCAAATTTCCAAGAGTCAAAAGATGTGTTGGTGATCCCCTACTATAGGGTAGTGATACTCCATCAACATTTTGGCACACCATGCATAAATAAAAATCCTGTAGGAACAATGGAGTCATATTCAATCCTGAAAATTTCAAATTTGTTAAAGACTGAGTGTAATTCACAAAATTTGATATAATTGCACACAACTATAAACCTACCCTAAAGTTGTTGAATGGCATTAACAAATTCCCAATTCCTAAAAGTGTTTCCAGTATCAGATCATGGTTTGTGCTCATTAATCAAGCATCATATTATTTGCCCATAAATTGGCCCAAAAAGCAGGACTACAGGGAAAAAGGACAAGGAAACGAGCAAGGCAAAACAATGCTGGATATCATCAAGAATGGGAAATATGCTGATTGTGTCCTGGGTATGACATTAAAATGCATCTGCTTGTGGAGTTTTGATGTGGGCAAATGAGGTTGCCCTTTGCCAGAACTACCTTCAGGTCACCCTTGGGAAAGGTATAGTACCTGTTAGCCCTGGGTAGATGGAGCTCATTAGCTTTGGTTGGCAGTCCACCTAAGAGAAGGAAAATAAAAAACGATATTCTGAGGCTTTCCCCCAAAGACCATGCTTTGCACATGAAATACCAGTTTTAAAAGTGGCGGGGTGCACTTTTTCTCTATTGGGTAGGTGAAGCACTCTTTAGCCATGGTTGGCAATCACCTGGAATTAGTGTCTCAATTTTGACACTGATTCCCATTACCTCAATGGGTTGGCGCCAGGAAGGGCATATGGTTTATAAAAACGCTGCCTAATATATTATGAAATGACTTCTGAAGCTATGTTGCACAACTGTATCAATGGAACTGGAACTTCTCAAGGTGAAGGTGTTGCACATGGTAGGATTTCTGTTGGATGTAGGCAGAATCAGACCGTCATCAAGCTACTACATCAACCTCAAGAAGGATTGATGAGTTTTAGTCTCTGTAGTCTAAATGTTGGAAGTTTGAGAGGCAGATCTGGTGAAATTGCACAGTTTTTGGAATGTCGGCATATTGACTTATGCTGTACCCAAGAGACCCAATGGAGAGGGAAATCTGTGAAAATGATTGAAGGGGAAAAGGAAAGATATAAGTTGTTTTGGATTGGCAATAAAAAAGGAACTGGGGGTGTTGGCATTTTCCTTACAGAGACCAAGTTATTGATGTAAAACAAGTGAATGATCGAATCGTGTTGCGTAGGTTAATGCTTGGTGTGACAGTACTGACAGCAGTATCAGTTTATGCTCGTCAATGTGGCTCGAGTGAAGAGCTTAAAGACAAGTTCTATGATGAGTTGATTGGAACAATTGGAGAGTTGAATGAAAAAGAAGTTGTTGTTGTTGCAGGGGATCTAAATGGTCATGTGGGAAGGATTGCATCAGTTTTTGAAGGGACATACAGTGGAAATGGGTGTGGTGAACGAAATGTAGAAGGCAAAAAAAGGGTTTTAGAATGTAACCGTAGACACATGCTATTATAGCGGTAGCATTTACAGACAACATGTCGTCAGAGGACCAGATCGAAGAACTAAGAAGACAGATGGAGAACATGGCCAGTGCCCTTGCCCAATTCCAGACGGCTGAACAGAAAAGCAGACCAGAAATACCGTACGTTGTCGTCCCCAGAGAAAGAAAAATCAGGACGTTTACCGGACGAAAAACTGAGGAAAACGTTACCTTGGAAGACTTTCTAGAAGATGTAGGACGAGTAATCTGTACGAGATATATTCCACCTGATGACCAAGCCGATTTTGTTCTCTCATACCTGGCCGGGCCTGCAAGGGAAAAAATCAGATTGCGACCACCAGAGACCAGGCAAACTTTCGAACGAATTGCGGACGTTCTGGAGAGCATGTTTGGGGAACGAAGTTCAAGTTCGCAACTTTTACGAGCTTTCTACAGCCGGAGGCAGAAAGACGGAGAGAGTTTACGAGATTTCTCTTTGGGGATCATGGTCCAGGACGTCAAACAAAAGAGCCCCTCTGCTGTCCAAGATGCAGACGAGATCTTAAGAGATCATTTTGCAGACGGCGTCCGCGACAACCAACTCCAAAAGGAGATGAAACGACTCATTCGCCAAGAAAGAAAATTGACGTTCATGGACATATGGGAGGAAGCCATGAGATGGTCAGAGGAAGACGAAAAGCCTTCAGCCAAGCCAAGAACGTGGGAGGTGAGCTCCATTTCGACCAGAGAGCCCGTAAAACCAGATACACAGATGGCGACGCTCGTAGCACTTGTCGAGAAGCAGCAAGCAACACTGGACCAGTTGGTAAACCTGCTTAAAGACGGGCATGTACAGCCATCATGATTTCAGCGAGGGAATCGAGGAAAAAGAGACTACTCGAAGCTGACTTGCTTCAAATGCCAGGAACAAGGTCATATCGCCAAAAGCTGCCCAACAGGGTCAGAAAAGACGAAACCCAGCAAGAGAAACGGCGTCAAACTCCGACCAAGTGCCACTGTGAGCCCGGTGACAGGTGGGACTGTGAGTGGCTCTTTTTCAAACCAAACGTTCAAAGAAAGAACCATTGGAAGCTGTCCTGTTGCAGAGGTTACAATTGGAGGTTATCCTACCAGCTGCCTTCTCGGCACAGACTCAGAAGATTCTAGCATATCTGAGGAGTTTTATCGGCGAACGTTCGGAGACTCAACACAGCTCAAAGATGTCACCAATTGGCTAACTCTCACAGCAGCAAATGGCCTAAGTATCCCTTACCTTGGGTACGTGGAGATGAACATTGATGCTGTAGGAATCACCCTTCCCAGACGAGGATTCCTAGTTGTGAGCAAGCCAAGCAAATCTGTACACGTCCTCTTAGGAATGAATGTCGTACGGCCGCTAGCAGACGTAGTCACGTCAAGAGATCAAGAAGTCCAGTCTGAAGGTAGGCAGACTGTTATCGCGACATCAAAGAAGATAAGCAGCTCAAGAGGCATAGCTAAGGTCGCAGGATGGAAACCTATCCTGCTGCCAGCACAGACGAGGATGATAATACCTGCATGTGGATGGAGTGGTAGCACAACAGATGGAACAAGCCTCCTCGTCGAGCCTTGCAATGTGTAACAAAGAAATTCCATCATCATGCCAGCTACCATTAGCACAATTAGAAGGGATATATTCCATGTCCCTATTTTCAACCTGGAGGAGCATGACGTTTTGGTGCAGCCCAGAATAAGACTTGGCATCCTCTACAAGGCATCAGTGGAACCAGGCTGTCCAGAGATCGAATTTAAAAGCCTTGGACGGAACCACGATGTTGTTTGCCGGTGCATACAACATGAAGAAAAATGCAGCACAGACGGGGCATGCCCGGTTGATCTCTTCCACTTTCCATACTCGGACAGAAAGAAGCAAAGATTGAAAGACCTCCTCACGCAGTATGCTGATGTCTTCACCACAGATGATGCAGATCTTGGCTACACAGCAGTAGTCAAACATCGTATTCACCTCGAAGACGACAAGCCAGTTGCCCAACCGTATCGTCGCATCCATCCAAACCAGTATGAAATAGTAATGTCGCACATTGGAAAGCTTTTGCAGAATTACATCATCAAAGAAAGTAGCAGTCCCTATGCCTCTTCAACCGTTGTCGTTCGTAAGAAGGATGGTGGTATTCGACTCTGCATTGACTACAGGTACCTGAACTTGATGACAAAGGAAGACGCTTACCCTCTCCCGAGGATAGACGAGTCAACAGATGCCCTTCATGGTGCAAAATGGTTCTCGGTAATGGACCTGGCCAGTGGATTTAATCAAGTACCTATGGACGAAAGGGAAAAGGAAAAAACGGCCTTCACTACGCCATATGGTCTTTTACAGTACAAGAAAATTCCGATGGGCCTTCGCAATTCACAAGCTACTTTCATGAGGCTTATGCAGTATATCTTTAAAGAACAGATGTTCCAGATCCTGCTGGTCTACCTAGATGACATAATAGTGTATTCAAAGACGTTTGAGGAGCATCTGGAGCGACTGCAGATACTATTCCAGCACCTCCGACAGGCACGCCTAAAGCTCAAGCCAAGCAAGTGAACTTTCTTGAGAGAAACAGTCAGATACCTGGGACATCATATTTCTGCTAGGGGAATCGAAACGGATCCACAAAAGATTGCAGCAGTTGCCAACTGGAGGGACCCCACCACTTTAAGAGATCTTCGCTCCTTCCTCGGATTTGCCAGTTACTGCTGTCATTTCATAAAGGACTTTGCAAAGATACCGTAGCTGCTCCTCTACATGAATTGGTTAACTCCTGTCTTCACACACACAAGACAAAGCAGAACGCAATACCACTGTACAAGTTATGGACTCCCACCCAAAGCCTCCTTTCGAGAACTAAAGCTGAAGTTGATCACAGCTCCTGTTTTGTGTTATGCTGACTATTCCAAGCCCTTCATACCAGAGACAGATGCATCACATGAAGGTTTGGGTGCCGTTTTATCGCAAGAGCAAGATGGGAAGAAACGAGTCAGCCGAAGGCTTCGACCTGCAGAGAAATACATGGACAATTACAGTTCTATGAAGCTAGATCTACTGGCGTTAAAGTGGGCTATTGCAGATAAATTCCGTGGCTACCTCATGGCATCAAAGTTTACAGTATACACTGACAACAATCCACTAACGTACCTTCAGAGATCTCCAAGGCTTGGGGCAATGGAGCAGCGATGGAGCTCACAACTAGCACAGTTTCACTTCCAGATGCAGTACAAGCCAGGCAAAAGCAATATGCAGATATTCTTTCCAGATCGGAGAACTGTATGGAGGATTATGCCACCCCTGCTGAGGCTGCCAGCAGCCTTCAGCTTTTCATCATCCACACTTGTTCCAGCTAACCTGAGGCGTGTGATTAGTTCCTCTCAGGCAGCCCAACATCGAGATCAACCCCTCAAGGCAACAAAGACGATACCCCAGCTACGCAAAGAGCAGCTCCGGCACTTTCAAACAGCTGATCCAGCCTTACAGCTGTTCAGACAGTATTGGGACCAAGGACAGAAGCCAACTCACCTTGAAAAGAATGTCGCCCCAAACCAAGTAAAGCAATATCTTAGAGAATGGGACAACATCGTGGAATCTGATGGACTTCTTTCCCGGATGGCTAAAGGAAACTTTGGTGAGCCCTTAAAACAGTTTCTAACGCCTGAAGCTTTGCAGAAGACTATCTTTGACGTCTACCATACGGAGATGGGCCACCAAGGTCAAGAGAGAACTCTACAATCTATTACGAAGAAATATTACTGGCCAAAGGTCAACAAAGATGTGAAGATATGGGTCAGCACCTGTGAAAGATGCGTTCTCCCCAAAGATTCAAGATCATGGTCGGAATTTTGAGAGCAAATTCATTTCAGAGCTTTGCACCATGTGTGGCATAAAGAAGTCACGTGCCACACCTTACCATGCTATGGGGAATGGTCAGTGTGAAAGATTCAACAGGACCCTTCATTCTCTTCTCAAGTCACTGGAATAGCAGAAAAAGAAACGTTGGTCCGATCATCTGGCAGAACTGATTTTTGCACACAACATGACCCCCCATTCTTCAACTGGATACTCCCCATACTACCTCATGTTTGGTAGNGAGATGGGCCACCAAGGTCAAGAGAGAACTCTACAATCTATTACGAAGAAATATTACTGGCCAAAGGTCAACAAAGATGTGAAGATATGGGTCAGCACCTGTGAAAGATGCGTTCTCCCCAAAGATTCAAGATCATGGTCGGAATTTTGAGAGCAAATTCATTTCAGAGCTTTGCACCATGTGTGGCATAAAGAAGTCACGTGCCACACCTTACCATGCTATGGGGAATGGTCAGTGTGAAAGATTCAACAGGACCCTTCATTCTCTTCTCAAGGTTCAAGGCCAAGGTTCTAGGAGATTTTAATTTGAGTGACGAAGACAAAGAATCGACGAACGATTGGATTGCAGAGCACCAGAGACGATTAAACAACGCTTACCACAAAGCAGGGGAGTTGACAAGACTTCAAGCTGAAAAGAGAAAACATTGTGCCTGACGATTTGAAGGACCCATTGCCATTGGTAAACACGTTTTCCTTCGAAAATATTGTCATGGTCAAAACAAGATTCAAGGCACATGGGGCTCCAAGCCTTATTGAATCTTGGAAAAGGAAGGATAAGTCCTTACCATTACTCCTGATGATGGGCATACCCAAAAGCAGGTTAACCAGAGGAATGCAAGACCATGTCTGACCCCCAGACCCACAGATGGAGAAGAGGATATTACAGATGACGAGAGCAAGGAAAAACGACTTGTATCAGACTCTGAGGACGGCTCGGAACTCAAGGTCATACCGACTTGAACCCTTGAAGATCATCCATAAGAGACCCTACTGGATAAAGTTTGCCCAGAAGAGACCCCCCTCATTACGAGATTCACCAAACGAACAACCTCCAGAAAACAATCAAATCCGCATCACCTGTCGAGATCTCTTTCATTACAAACTATAAAATCATCTTTGTTTATGGACTTGATTGTGTATGCCATCATTTTAGGATATTTATTGTTTTCAATAGTTTTATAGATCATATCTTAGGGTACTAGCTAGGTATATGATATAGCCAAGGATGTCTATCATTTAGCAGGGAAGTATGTAACAGTAGACACGTGCTATTATAGCTGTCCACATTTACTTTGAGACATCTAGAACTGTGTGATGTGTTTCAGTTTTTCAGTTTCTTCACTAGTAATTTTAGTATAACAATAGGTACTAATGAGGCCAATTTAGGGATCGTATGATGCTGCCTGTAGCCCTCTCATTGGCTCAGCATATCAGGCCATCATGAGTTCATCTTGCACCCTGATTAACAGCAAAGCTTATAAATACGATCGCCTCATTAGTATTCCTGAGTCGAAGAACTTAGCTTCCAAGATCAACAAGCCTTTGTTGCTACCGTTTTTGTACACAAAATATATTTTGAAGTTAACCAGACATCTTTCGAATTCCTTGTCTGTGGAATTAAAAAGAACCTCCGGTCAAAAGAATTTAGTTTGGGAATGGATATGAATGACTAACATAGCATTCAAGAAAAGAGGCAATCGTGTGGTAACATATGAGTCAGGATCTGCTAAGACACAACTGGACTGTATTTTGGTGAGGAAGAAGGACAGAAAGTGTGTGCATGTGTGAAAGTGATCCCAGGTGAAGAGATTGTGAGCCAACAAAAGCCAGTTGTATGTGAAGGTGAAGAAATTAAAGGAAATGAAAAGGAAGTTTACTCCAAGACAAAAGATCTAGAAATTTCATGGCAAGCATGTAAGGCAGCTTTTTGAGGGTAAAGAAAATGAAAATGTGAGTGCAAGCCAAACTAAAGCAATGTCAAGGACCAATGGAAACAGATGAAAGATGCCATGTTGACAGCTGCAGAGCAAGCCTGTGGATGAAACAAAGGGCATCCATGCCATAGAGTGACATTGGTAAAATGAGTCAGCTGATAGTTGTGTGAAAGAAAAGCAAAAGGTATTTGGAAGCCAAGACAGTTGATAAGAGAGCAATCTACAAAGCCAAAATTGATGCTGAAAAGGCCAGGTTTCCAAACATAATGCAATGGGATGACCAAAGAAATGAGGTGTTCAGAATTGCTCAGCAAATGAGAATGACCAATCAGGACATCATGGGAGCAATACATATTAGAAAGGGTGATCGAGAATTGGCAACAAATGAAGCTAATTTGAAGGCTAATTGGAAAAGCCATTATGAGAGGCTGCTTAACACTGAGTTTTCATGGAAAAGAGATATTTTGAAAGGCACTAAAACAGTGTTAGGACATGCTAAAGCTGCATACTTATGGTCTGCAGCTTCAGCATGCAGATTGTAAGGTCACCAAATACATACTTACCAGCAACATTAGTCCACCTGACTCACTGAAACACAACAGCACCAAGCATGGGTGTATCAGTGGCTTAACATTTGTTTGGTCACCTATTAAATAACATTTCTGTAAACAATGGCCAGATTTTGCAGATATTAGAGATTACATATTTCAGAAACACTATGTCCAGACAATTCACAAAAAATCAGTCACATCACTAAACTTAATGCAAGCAACCCTGTCTCGATTCATAATCAAAATGATAATCACTCACTTATTGAGGAAAGAACAGGCATCATCATTAAAACACGATTTCTGTATAAAATAATGGATGAAAAGCAAAACATAATACCTGATGATCTACCAATAACTGATCACACCCCAACATCAACTACTATCACTATTCATGTTCCTACAGTGTCCACCAAGATAAGTTGACATCTACCATCCATGACACAATGGATAGTGATAGCAAATTCCAAAGTCCACATCCAGGAAAAAAGGTCACAAATCCTCTCCTGTCTATTGAAAAAACATAACAAGTACAACAATTGAAAGCCAAAGACCTGCATACCTGAGAAAGATACCTGCTCATTTCAGTGACTATATGGTGTCATGGATTGAATTAAAAATAATGGAATTCATCTATTATTTTATATTTTTATTTATTACCTCATTCCCCCAAAAAGAACTTGTATAACCATAGATTTACAATGCATCTCCTGTGTTAGCCACCATATTTGTTTGAATACTGTATGTACTGATAATAACAGAACTGACAGTACTCCAGTACAAAAAATTGCCAAAACATAGAACATTTGAGCGATGCATACAAGGTTTAAGGAGCACACTCTTTAACTTACATAATTATTTCAATGATAGGTAAAGTTATACTAGGTATATCTTATTACAGTTCTTGAAATTAAAGCCACATCAATTTTGTGGCTCAAAAGTCTGCTTCCTATCAACCAAAATGTAATTAATATTCTCAAGTTCTCAAGTGGTAAAATCCTTTATGAAAAGTATGTTTGCCCAACAGACAGTCTGCTTTGGTGGGATTTCTATCAACATTTCACAAAAAAGCACTGCAATCCTTAATGTGATAAAGTTATTATATATAGAAGGTGCAAGCTTCTTTTAACAGGCATCATGTTCTCAAAGAGAGCAAAGTAGGTACAACTCACTTATTAAATGACAGAAAATTCCAGGATATAAAGGGGGGGTCACATGTGTTGACTTCCAGTAGCCCTAACTGAAAGGCTTTTGCCTTGTTGGCATTCCTAGAGACATTAATGTTGATCATAATTTGATGACTCATTCTTGGAAAATTGTCCTGAAAATTAAACCAGAGTGAGACACTATTAAACCAGCTGCCTTTTATCCTAAAAACACCAGTTGTAGACAGGGGATTCCTTTTCAAGAAGAATTTATAAAATTTGATCTTCAAACTATTTTCTGTTAAAAAACTGAATTACTAAAGTTGTCCTAAAAATGAGAAAAAGTGAAGGAACAGAAAGGTTTGTATCAAAAAAGCTTTGACACAGAAACAATATCAAAGAACTATTTAACTTTCGATACAGATAATTGCTAAAAACTCCTCTAAAATTAACAATGCTTGATCCACTCTTTCAAAAAATATTGATTCTAAAGATTCTGGACTCTAATTATGAAACACGTAAACAAAAAAACATGCATGAAGTTTATGTAGGCATAGTGTTGAGAATGCTCTAAATGTCTCTAAATTTATTTCAAAGACTTGGTCCTGCCACTTTTTCATAACCGCTATTCTGGCAAATTATGCTCAAATTTTCAACTACTACAATAAAGATGGGCAGTTTGATTTTGGGTGGTGTACAACTGGTGTCATTTTGCAGAAAGGGCAATGGATGACTTGCAGGAAGCTGTACCACCAGTGGAAATGACAGCCCCCTTATGTGTGACCTGTTTACAAATTTATCCATTTATGTACTTACTTTACATCCATTTGAAAAAAGTAAATAATTCACTTTTTTAACCCATGCTTTTTAGTGAGCTACCTCTGAGTATAACTGAAAGTTCTATTTGCAACTGTCTACCCAATTCCTCATATACTGCAATTGCCATTTTACAAACCCACAACTCAATTTCAGAAAATAGTTTAGTTTGAATTTGATATTCACAATGAAATTCAGTTAATTGCAAGATAACAATGGAACTTTAACTGAGCCCATAAGCTTTTTCAAACATTAAAACCCAACCTTGAAAAGTGGCAGATCAATTTTTTCCCCTGTTTTGTCAACCTCTGACCTTACTTTGAATTTGACAATTGAGAAACACGCAACTGTCCGTCAGCTTAACTGAAATTGTTATTTCCCCTTTCTTTTTCATTCACTGCGTTCAAATGTTTGTAACTGTTGTACTCGAAATTCACACTACTATTTAGAATTTAATAGGAATTGGGATTATTTTCTTCAAAGCACAACTAAAAATAAACACATGCTGTTCGGTCTGTGAAAAACAAGCTGAATTGGGAAATGTACTGCATTCATATACCACCTTGTTATTTATAGTAGTATACCATGCATTCTAGTAACCCTGTTTGTTCAAAAAAGCAATTGTATACACTTCAATATTGTTTTTATTTTGGTGACAAAAAGAGCTCAGAGCAAGGAAATAGTTAATCCCAAAAATAACAAGGCAAATCACGTCGCAAATATTTCGTGCGGTAAATATTGGGGCTTTGAGTTTTGACATGTCACGTAACCGGTTACTATTTATTTTATAGCGAACTATATGTAGAATCGCCTCTAGTAAATATTTAGTTCTACTGGAAAATTGAAAGACCATTTTGATTGTTACCATGAACTTTCTTAAGTAAATTGTCTTTACCTCCGAAATGTTGCATTATCAAAAACATGTGATAAGCACACAGACTGCACATGTGTAAAATGCCGCTACTTAAAATCACAAACCACCATTATTTTACAGCCCAGCGTTAGCTGAAATTAATCCATCCATTATCTTCCAAAAGAAGCTTAATATTTTCTCCAAAAGAACTAACAATAAAAGTCTGACTGACCTGAAACATCTCTGCAGAAGACTTTTCGCTTTTCGATGTCAACACCATAGCATTCAGCTTCGAAGAATCTGCTGTCTCCTTCGTGTCGTTTCCGTATGATTCGACGTATCGGTTCGCAGATACTTCGTGCTTCTACTGTTCCAACAGTAACACTTGGCAAGAAAGGTGTGAATACAAAATAATTCGATGGTGAAACAACAGACACATCAAATACTCCAGGCTCGAGGTTCTTAAGAAAACTGACTGCTCCCCATCCTGACCCCAACACGAGAATTTTCTGCTTCTTTTTTGAATCTTCCTCTGCTTGAACAATAAATAGGTTATTGAATGAATACACCGAAATTAACAAAACTGATGAGCAGCTTAACGTCGTTAATATAACTCTGCCAACCCTCCACCCAAATTGTCTGCCCTGTTTTGCATTGCTGCTCCAACCGTTTGTACGTAACTTGCGCACAATGTTCCTACCTTTGAGTCCAGTGAAAGACTTGTCGCAAAAATTGTGCATTCCAACCACAACATTATTTTTAAGGCGCGTGAGAAGCTGCCTATATTGCATGGCGATCGTTAATGCTGAATATCGGAGAGGGTAAGATAAAAAAATTGTCAACCAAATCCAAAGAACAAGAGACCAGTTAAAAGCTGATGCTTCTCTGTGTTGTTTACTAAAATCTGAGTACGAGGCGATCCTCTTTTTCAAACTCAATTGGTTTCAAGCATGATAAAGAAAGAGAGGATTTTCTCGGAAACCTTGGATGTGCAGGTCATATTCAGTAAATCAAGAACATCAATGGTGATTTTCCTTCTGCAATTTTTGACAAGTTCAGTGCATTGTATCATCACCTCCAGAAGTATGTCAAGACTCTACTAAATGATAAAATTAAAATTTGGCTTTAAACTTTTGTCCAGACATAACATTGACTTCGGAACCTTTGAGGGACTTGCTAATTCAAACAATTATTTTGTCTGAAATGCAAACCAGCAAAAAGATTTTGACTTCATGAAAGAGAAGTTACTCAAACCACCAATATTAACTCATTATGGTCCATCTCATGCAAGAAAACTTCGTAGCTCCTTGGTATTTTGTTAAGTAGCATCGGAGTAATTGTATATCGTGAGATTGATAAAGAATGGAAATCTGTCGATTGTGCTCCACGTTTCTGTCATCATCAGGAAAGAATTATTATCCAGTTGAACTAAAACTGTTGGCTGTAACTTGCGGTTGTTTGAAAAAGTCAAAATACTTGGAAGGACTCCTAATTCTTTGCGATTTACGCAGACCACTAGCCATTGGTGCCAATACTGAACTATCGCCCATCAATTGAAATGTTGCCGAAAATACAGCGTCTCCTTATGAAGTTGTTGCGGTATTCATTTGATGCTAAACATATTTCAGGAAAAAGCCTCTTTGATGCTAATACAATGTCACGATGTCCGATGGAGCAACCAACAAATCAGCATGAATTGTCTGAAAACGAAGTATCGATTATGGATATTGATTGCATCACAAAATAATTACCTGCTACAGAGAAAAATATGTGACGAATTTCAAAAACAAACAACAAATGACCCAACATAAATCACATTGATGAATAGTCACCGCCGGGCATGGCCAGAAAGTCCTAGTAAATGCCCACAGAAGCTGCTGCTATATTGGAGTGATATTGCCATTGTCCATGGACTCATTTTATACATGGACCCTCTTATCATTTCCAGTAAAATGGGACGAGACGTATTGATGAGCATACTCGAAGGTCATTTGGGGATGAAAAATGTAAAAGCCATGCACAAAAGAGAGTTTTGGCCTGGGATCTCGAATAAAACTTGAGCACCTACTACAACAATGTGAAACGTGTATTACACAGTTACCGCCTTTCCCTGAAGTACCATTAGTACCAAATGAATTACCTACAAGACCATGGCAGAAGGTTGGAAGGGATCTGTTACAGAACGGACAGGAAAACTATTTGCCCGAAGTAGATTATCTTTCTTTATGGTCAGAAGTATGTAAATTAGGACCAACAGCTGTTTAAAATGTAACAAAAGCATATAAGGATTCATTTGCTTGAAATGAAGATCCCAGAAAAGGTGACTGGTTCTCAGCACACCTTCCAAAGTTTTTAAACAATTTGTACAAGAATGGCTATTTGAACTCTATGCCAGCTGCCCATATCATTATCAGTCAAATGGACTAGCAGAAGCAACTGTGAAAGTAGTAAAACCTCTCATTAAATCGTAAAAGAACTTAAGGAAGATGTAGTAAAAGGGTTACTAATATTCTTCGAAACACATTGGTTGCAGGAGGGAAATTGCCATCAGAACGTTTGAACGGTCAACAAATACATGACAATTCGACTTCATCCCACCATAAACAACACAAAAGTTTAAAAGCAATGAGCTTATCAGTTGATGTATCAAAGAGCCAGCAGAAAAATACCCTGACTGCATTATCTGCAAGGGTAAGTGAAAGTTCCATTCAGGTCAAATAGTTACTATCCAAAACCCCATATCCTAGGAGTGGAGTTCCTGTTAGCGTGTGACAAAATTAGTAACCGGTAACTAGTATGAATTGGAGTTATTAAATAATGGGCGAGCCATTAAAAGAAAACCCAGCGATTTCTTAGGAACCACTAAACAATCCCCGCCTCATGCGCTTCCTTGATAATGGGTCCCGGGGGAGTAGATAGGGGAGAGCAATACAACTGGTAACGAAAACAGTGGTAAAAGCATACCACATGGGTAATCCTATGATGCAATATCTGATGAAATGGTCGAATATGGTTATCCTGATGCAGATTTAGTTAGGGAAAAGTCTAAATATGAACATATTTTGTAAATAGACAAGCTAAAGGATTTTTTATAGAATAAAAACAGTGGACTAGTATAATTAATTTAGTAATTGTGTTGGAAAACTCATTAGTTGTAGCATTTAATATGGATATTGTTTAATGAAATGACTATACCACAGGGCTGGGTTTTTTGTATATAAGTAGGACATGGGGGGGGGTGATACATGTTTACTTTGGTCTGGGTGTGGACCATAGGAAAACCCTGGTATCTTGATGCTTGTCTTGAAAACATAACAAGTTAACACTCCCATTCTAGTGTCAGCTGGAAAATGTAGACCGCAGTCACAGGCAAACGTAGTTTTTCTTATGATTATGTGATTTCTAACATACAGGCATCTCTTCTGCCAGCAGTTGAAAAGATATTATTTATGAATGAAAATGTGACAAGTTTATCAGAAATATGAGATTGGCTAATTAAATGTATCTGTAATGAATTTTTTGAATATCTTCTTTACATGGGAACTTCTCATCCATACTGAAGCACAAT
Organism: Morbakka virulenta; assembly: GCA_003991215.1. Classification (NCBI taxonomy): domain Eukaryota; kingdom Metazoa; phylum Cnidaria; class Cubozoa; order Carybdeida; family Carukiidae; genus Morbakka; species Morbakka virulenta. The sequence continues at coordinate 2,105,332 of RDPX01000108.1, read as the reverse complement.
TTTCTCCTACACTGTAGCAAAGTACCAAGGCAGAAATGCTCAAGATTTGCTGTGGTGCTCCCCAGGTGGTGTTTGCGAGTTCTCTCAAAAGGCTGTTCCGATTTGCTGTCTTATTTGCCATTCCTTCGAAATACTAGCAATAGTTGAGATGTCTGTCCTGTTTGACTCCAAGTTTGGATAGTGGTCTGTTCTGTTAGTGGTTCTGTTTTTGGTCTGTAGTAAGGTATTACCAACTTTTATGTCCAGTTCTTGTTTTGCCTCTTGATTATTCAGATAAAATGCTGTGGACAATGATTTCGTGGTACTCATTTTTAGGAACCATTTGTCGAAATATTCTTTAAATTTTGTGGTATCATTACTGAGGATGCCTTCGATTTTCTTCCTGTCTTTTGATTGATGTGCCAAAGCCAAGTCGTCTGCATATCTTAGGTGAAATGATTGGGACGTTGGCATGTCGCTTATGTATATATTGAAGAGAGTTGGTTCTATTACTGAACCTTGTGGGGTACCCGATTGTTAATTTTTCACATTTTACTTCTCCTTCCATCTAACATGACATGAAATTTTCTTGTGTCAATCATAGTTGATAAGAGATTTAGTGTCATTTTGCAAGGAGCCATTTTTGCCAACTTAAACATCAGTCCACTGGTTCACGCAGTTTCTTAAGCTGCTGATAGTTCAATAAGGACTTCACCTGTCTTCAGTTGTTTTTCAAAGCCTGATTCAATATAGGAAGTAAGTGCTAGTACCTGTTCTGTTGTGCCTCTTTGTGGTGTAAAACCTCCTTGTTGTAGTTGTCTGAAAGGATTTACATATGGGATTTTCCGTTTGAGCAAGATTTTTCCAGCAGCTTCTACAGGCAGCAGAAAGAAGATATTGATTAAAAGCTGGATGGATCAGTGGGTTGTTTGCCTGTTTTAGGATTGAACGTCATGGTGCTCGCCAACCAATAAATTGCTTTTAAGCAAAGATGGATCATCATGTCAGGGTAAATTTTATCTATGACAGCGGTCTTGCCATTTTTCACAATTTTATTTGCTCCTTCCACCTCTCTTAATGTTATTGGGGAGCTAAGAGAGAGGTTATGTTCAGGTAATGATTGTACAATTATTTTTTCTTCTTTTCTAATTTCTTTTTCAAAATGCTCTTTTGGGGTGTGCTGCCTTTGTGGTTTGATTTCTTTAGCAATTTCATCCAGAACTATTACAGGGGAAGTTTTTGTTTGATGGAACTCAGAGTTAAACTTTTTAATAGCTTTTCAAGCATGTCGACTAGACTGAATAAGGTCAAAATTTTCCACTACTTCAATCCACCTTTCCTTACCACCTTTGTGTAGTGAGTGCTGGAGTTCATCTGAGTTTTTTCATCATGTGTCTCTTCGTATTCTTTTAAAAATTCTTTGCTACGCTCAGTCCAGCAAAGGAATATACGGTTTCCTGAAGAAATTCTTTGCTACGCTCAGTCCAGCAAAGGAATATACGGTTTCCTGAAGCCTCGCGGTATTTATTTCTTTGCAGAGCTAAGGATGAGTTTGTTGAATTTGCATCTGTTTTTGGACTTTGGTTCGATCTTCGAACATTTTTTGTCAATATTGTAAGCAAAGGCTTTCCATCTGGCCTTTTGAATGTTCCATCTTGGTTAAGGCACGGTGTTCAGAATTGAGATTTGGACTGTCGTTCTGATAAAAACAAGGCAGTGGTGACTATTGGGAAAGATGTCAAGAACCTCTCAGGTAACTGAAAGTGAGTTTCCTGTTGAATCTTTTGTCAAAAAAACAAGGTCTGGGGTGTGATCTTTATTCCAGGGGGTAGATATTAATGTCCCTTTGTCCTTTGGGCTGTGTATTAAGGTCAGATAATTTTGACAGGCCCATTGAGAGAGCTTATTTCCTGGGTGCTCATCGTTATTGTATCCCCAAATCTGAGTGGTGGCTGTTAAAGTCTCCCAGAATGATTGATGGATAGTGTAATTCATCTTTTGGAGCCGTGGTCCACTTGAAATTTGGTGGTTTGTAAATATTATTTATTTCCGTGTCCCCAAATCCTATGATGTTTCGGTCAGTGCCATTAATTTCTGTTGAGCGTCCTTAATCGATGACTTGGTATGCTGCTCCACCATATTTGGTAATGTCGTACTGTCTTAGGTTCTGTTGGTTTACAATATTACATCCTGTAATCTTGTATCTGGATGGACGGACATTGTCATCAAGATAAGTTTCTTGTAGGAGAGCAGCATCTACGTCTTATTTTGGGGGGAGACATGATAGGTACTCACATTTGGCCAGAGAGATTTCTTCTATGTTTAAAGACACTATTCTTATGCTGGCACCTATTGTAAGGTTAAGTTTAAGATTGGAGTCTAACTTATTTGCCTTGCCATTCGGAATTCCTGATTAGCATGCCGTCCGTTTTATCCTGGGCGACGACAGAGCCAGTATATATGCTTCATTTTGACTTCATTGCATGGTTTGGAAGTGACTGGGCAATACTTAGTGTCACTGTACCGAAAGGATAAAGTACAACATACAGGGCCTGTGGCATCAGCGGGAAAAGCTGGCGCTTTTTTTTTGAGATGTAGTGAAAACTTTATCCATTTATATACTTACTTTACGTACCTTTGAAATAAATAAATGATATTCCTTTTTAGACAGGACCCAATGGCAGAACAAGATTTATTTATTTGTAAATATTTTATTTCTAAATATATAAATTTTGAATTGGCTTATCCTGTAAAAATATTCGTAAATAATAATAATAATAATAATAATAATAATAATAAATCCGCGTGGGGCTGAAATACTAGGTGGCGACTGGCGCAGAATACGCAGCCCCTTGGCAGTAAGGCTAAAATGCATTGAGATATGTTATGAAAACGAGAAGTAGATCATACCGCCTCGTCCG